>JAOEHI010051365.1:27453-49713 GCA_025447815.1 Percopsis transmontana | reverse complement strand
AACAAACCACTCACCCAAAATTAAAACTCAACACCCACCCCCCCCCCCCCCCCCCCCCCCCCCCCCCAAAATGTATGCTTTTAAAGGGATACTCCTCGATGTTTTATCTGGATTTATTTGTACCCAGGATGACAAAAGTATTGCTTTGGTTTGAAACTCAAGAGAGCGTATACCCCTCATACACAAGAGTGCTCAGTGTCTTCAGCACCCATGGCCACATTCATCTCTACTTCTACCCTACCGTTCTCTACCCCTCCCATTAAAATCACCCACAACTTTGTGGACAGTTTATAGACAGTTGCATCAACGGTGACACGGCACAAATATGGGAATCTGGCTATAATAAAAGTGTACCTTTAAGCTGTGTACGCATTCTAAGTGTTGCCAAGACGGCAGAGCACACAGTTTAAAGGAAGTCACAAACGCTGCAGAGCTAGAACCATTTCTTTCATCACTAGCATTGCTCATGTTGCACAGTAAAATGTAAAAGGTATAAAGACAGGGGATGGCAGGGTTCAAGAGAAGAAAACTGACCTAGAATCTAGATTTAATTTGTTAAAGCTATTTATGTAGAATTTAATAGGAACCACCCCCAATCTTATTAGTGTGGAAGGTATAGGGAATAAAAGTGACTAGTTATTTGGCAGGAATATTTTTTTCTTTTAATTATTTTTTGTGTGTATAAACACGACTATTTCATAAGTCTAGGGACAGGACTGGATGCTCATTTCATTTTTAGTGTATTTTTTAGTGTACTAGCATCTGCAAATTAGGGTAATTACTTCAGTATCCCCATTACAATAAATTCTGCTTTTAAGAAAATATTATATTTTACAAGGCACTTCTTTTAACAGCATTAAAACATGCTGCCGCACATCACAGAAACTGCTCATTCTAATTATTTGTTTTTAAATGATGTAATTGAAACTAAAAATCTCATATCTTGCCCATTTTCCATCACATTCAGTTTGCCTTCGATGTCCACTTTAAATTTTCTAATGGGAGGTTCTGTGCAAGAGATTGTATTTTCCATTAACATGCTTACTCAGCTGTTCACTTGACCAACAAACTGAAAAAGGACATTTCTGCTACTAACAGTCATGTACAATTCCTTGACATGAATGTAAACTCTTGGAGGAGAGAGAAAAAAAAAAAAGCAGCTTTCTCAAAAACTTTATCTCTATTTTGTTCCCCCCCGGCAGTGTGTGGGGAGAGTGTACATTAGAGGTAAAATTAAAAAGAAATGCCAAAAGAGTTGGTCACCCAAATGCACCACAACAGCAAAAACACCTGCTTTTAGAAAACCCTGCCCACCCACCCTCTCACAACCCTCGCACAAGATAGTATTGCTGTGTCTCAAGAGTGTCTTCCCCTGATCAACTGGGGAGGAAATGTTAACACTATGGATGGGAGGGACCACAAGGAGAGGAGAGGAGCACACTTTAAGCTGCCATCGATTGGATTATTCTTTCATCACCCTCTCCAGGTGACTCCTACTCATTCCAAAAGGAGCACATTGTCGACGTACAATTGCAGAAAACTAACATGTAGAAAACAAGCGTCAAACCCCTCAGGTTTGAACCCCAGTGGTGATCATTTGGGGGAACAGGAAGCTGCCATGAGAGTTACCAGTGTGTTTTTTTTTGTTTTGTTTGTTTTTTGTGTGTGTGTGTGTGTGTCAGAAGCTTTATAGCAGAAATGCAGGGCAAAGAGAGGGTGGGGAGTGCCTGGGCAAGGTTACACAGGGGAGGTGGGGGGGAAGGGGTTCTCAGTAGAGGCCAAAGGGACTTTTAAGGGTTGTTCTTCACATGGCCCTTGCTAATGGAAAAGTTACCGTCACCGTTTTGGCATGGGAGGGGTTGAAATCAAAGCGTTCTGCTCCTTCGGAGAGGTGAAAGAAGGATGAATGTGGCCGTACAGGGAGTGTGTAGCAGGGCAACGACCTGAGAAGGGATGGGGTCAGGGGTCTGGAGGCTCTTGACAATAGTCACCAAGGCTTACCAAGGCACAGCATGACAGCAGGAGTCACCAAGGGAGAGGGGCCAGTGTTTGATGTCCCCTGCACCCAGTCTCCCTTCAACAAGCCTGGCCTCCTGTCTGTCTCTCACATATAGATATATATACTCTTCTTTTTTGCCTTTCGATTACAACAGAACATTTAGAAAAATATAATACAAAATTTAATAGAAGAAATATAGAGTACACTACTATCACTTTCAGTGACACATAGCTTTTTGTATGCAGGTTTTTTTTTTCATTTAAGTATTTTGTCTTTTTTTTTTGGGTCAGACCTGGCTTTGTGGACTGGCCCTTTTTAAAGTGTTGGGGTGCCAAGCTCTAAAGACTGGCAGAGACTGAGGCCTTATAAGTATTAGATAATCAGAGAGCAAAGGAAATGCCTCTTCCATCAGTATTGACTGTGCACTGCATTGCAGACATGTTGCTGTATAGTTGAGCCACATTAATCTATTTTATTGGTCCTCAGCAATGCCAAGAAGCTCCAGAAGTAAGTCACAGATGCAGCAGCAGAGAGCAAATAGTCATTTAGCCTTAGTTGTAGAGATGAAAATACTAGATTATGTTATTAGATTTGATAGCCACAGCAAATGCCTCTATGCAAATCATTAGAGCTGGCTATTTTGTTGTTGTTGTATTATTTAGTCTTTCCCCCACTTCTTCAGTTTTGACTTGTTAATGTGAACATTGTCAGAGCGCACATTGTTTGGAAAAGTAAAATAGCTAGTTAGTGAAACCGAAAAACAAATGAGCTGTTCCTGGAGTCCCAGAGGAACTTCTGGTAGCGCTGCCATGTCGGAGACGTCAGACCTGCCAGAAATTGTTTAAATCTTTGAGAAAGCAGAAGCTCCCTGTGTTTATTTGCTACATCAATTTGCTACTGAGAAGTTAAACAAGCTTTTAATCCTGTGGATCTCATTTTGGTAAGGCCTGACGTGGCTCCATTCTGTTTGTGATAGTAGTACTTCCACACCAGAGGGTGGTGCAGCTTAGTGGTCAGTAGTGTGGAACAGTGGTTAGACAACCCAACCAGAGGAAGACATTAGGCCTTAGACAGTATTACAGTATTTGTACACATTAGTGTGTCTTTTCCGTCACAGTTCTCTTTTCTGTGATTGAGTGATTTTGTCTTTGACTGCAGTTGGGATATATTCTTAAATAAAAAGGCCAATCTATGTACAGATGTAACCATGGCAAAAGTTACACTTTTTACTGCATTCCCACTGAACTACCAGTGTTTTAGCCCCAAGGATAATTATAACAAAATGTATGCATTGCTGACCTTTGAGCCATTGGAAGTAATAGAAGATGATTTAATAGCTAACTAACTGGGTGGAAGACACAGGATTTGTTAAAATACACTAAAATGGCGCCATTGTTTAAAAGTCAAGAAATTATTGTTTGCAGTGGCCTACTAATGCAGGACAGAAACAAAAAAAAGTGCATATGGGGGACATTTGCAATAGCTACCGCTGTAGATGCTAATGTGTATTCTGTGAATGTCAATACCTTCCAAGGCTCTAATGCTGAATATATTCTATAACAAATATAAGTGCTTTACCCTGTCCATTAAAAAAATAAGAGTGAAAACACTGCGTACCATGTTCAAATAATGATAACATGGAGCTTATCTTTACTACAGGCAAGTTTCTTCTTTCTCAGTCTCTCTCTTTCTGTCTAACAACCGCAAACCCCTACCCGGTCCCCATTAACAAGTCAAAACTGTCCACCAAACCACAGAAGTGCCCAACAAAACCACAAAACTCAACCTGTTCTGTCTGAAGCTAGCATTGCTAGCTAGGCATGTGTGGACAGAGGGCGTTTTCAGGAGGGTGTTTTTTGTGTGTGTTGGGGGGCCTTTTCAGGAGGAGGTTTGGGGGAGGGGGGGGTCATATGAAGAAGGAGTACCGGCATTTTGAGCTAACCGATGGTGAAACCAGCAGACGAGCAGTGGTGGTGAAATGGGGCTATGAAGTGAAGAGGGGGTAGGATACTGCAGGGGGAGGAAGGGCTGGATGGGGGAGGGCCCCGGGACCCTAGCAGTGGTGCGGCTGCAGTCTGTGGGAATGTGTGGCTGTGTAGCTGGTGTCACTGGAGCTGCTCTGGAGGCTGTAGTGGTCTTCCTCCTCGCCATCGCTGATGCTGTCCAGGCTGTCGGCCTCGCCGGGGGTGAACTCCACACCCTCGATGTCCACTTCTGTAGACATAACAATAGTGTGAGTGTGTTTTGTAGGTTCAGGAAAACTAAACATGTCTGTGATGACTGCAGGGTCTTAACACACACACACACACACACACAAAATCTCATTGGCTGGAGATTTGGGATACTGTCAGTAAAATGTAAACAATATTAATAAACTGTAATGGCCCTATTGCATCTCTCTTAATCCCACAGACTACAGACATTTCCTTATCTATTACTATTTTCATGGAATTTAGTCCATTACGTACATTACAGATGCATTTATAATCTTACAATAAGAAATGTCCTATATTAACTGTAGCCACATTGAGTTTTATCTGTATCTTAACAGCTAGTATCGACATAGCGGACCACAGAATCCAAACCCAGTAGCTAAGGTTAGGCTATCAGTTAGAGTTGGGTGGATTTAGGTAAATCTCCATTCTTGACCTTTGAGCTGGGTCATGACCTGTAAATAATGCTCAGGCTAAGCAGTAGCATGTAGTAATCCTCTAAGTTCAACATAAGGCCAGGAGCGTTTGAGTAAGTGACAACAACCCCAGCAGCAGCAGCAGGTTTTACATATTCATATCATAGGTAAAAGCAATGACTGAAGTCAATTATGTCAATGATTTAGAGGCATAGAGAGTCGTAACTAACGAACTAGCACTGTAAACATGCATATTCAGCTGATATGACCTGGCTTTACACTGTAGGGGTCAGAGACAGCTAAATATAGTCTGTCTTGGACAGCACGGGGATAAACGTACAAAGTAGGCCTATTAACGACGACCACAAAAAGCTAAAGACCCATCGACTTAAGGGAAATTCAGGGCTTTACTTTACAGCCATCCCTGGCCTGTGTCACGTACTGGGTGTGCCGCAGGGTTCCAGCGCTGCTTACCTTGCTCAGAATCAGTGGAGATGGTGGAGCCCATGCTGTCAGTGCGTATGCGTTCCACCCCTCCTGTTACAGAGAGCTGCTCCAAGCGGCGTTTGAGGTAGCGGTGCTCTCTTTGCAGTTGTTCCTTCGTGTTTAGAGCCTTCTTGTCCTGCTCTTCCAGCTTCTACATGAGGACACATGCATATATGTTAGGATCAAGAACCAGCAATAATGACTAAAGAAAATAATGTGGTTTTTATTTGACATTTTGCGACATTTTACATAAAGTATACAATATTATATAGTAGATGAAAGTGTCACACATCATAAGTATCTATGCCTTTCTTCCACACACACACAGTGTAGCGGATTCACATAAACATACTGTATAAACATAAACTGACGAAATTGAACTAAGCCACTTCTGGCAGGAGGGGTTACACTTTTCAGACGAATGATGAGATGCCAATTTATTAAATTTAAATAAAATAAAAAATTACTAGACAACTTTCCAACAGTCACCCTTAGTCTCTCAATATGGGTCTCAAAATGCCCCTTACCCCTGCCTTTTACCTGACACCACCTAAATAGACTAGTCTACAGGTGAACTTTTACCATTCCAAATCAATATTTACAAATAACAAACCAAACACAAATATGACTTAATCTAAGTATGAAATACAAACAATGACAGGAAAATAGAACAAAATATTTATCTATTTCTAAATTAGTAGCAGAAATGACTTAATATTTCACTTAATATGAAATCATCATTATTACATTACAGTTACATAATTATTACTAAATCATCTATTACATAATGTACAGTACAGTAGCAATACAGTAACTGACCATACAGAGAGTTGTTCAGAGCCAGCTGTACTCAGGTTTACAGTACACACACAATTTGGATTAATTATAATGTATGAACGTGAGTGTACTGGAACTCGTAGTTTCATTTTAAAAACCTAAACCTTTCTATGACACGTTATGCTGCTTCGATATTTTAAAATTATATACATCACACAGACATGAGTTACTGAGTCATGTAAAGAACTGAAAGTAAAGCTCAGTAATGGTGGCCGTGTTTTTCAGTTGTCACATCAGGAATGTCACACCAATACCCAAATTGCAACAGAGCGTGACACAACAAAGGGATTTTTACCACAGAATGAGGAAGTGTCCACGTCATGTAAGAGATAGGGTTTGTGTAATTTTAGCATGGAATAGTAGAAATGATGAGAAATCACATGCGTGCGTAAAAAGGGATGCGTACTGAACTTTCGAAATAGAAAGAAAAAGTCATGTCATGGTAGAATATGTTTCTTTATCGCTGTTCTCTACACCATCCACATTAAACAATATAATTTGGCCATTAAATCTAGATTAATTCATGAAAATAGCATGCAATAACCTAAAACTGTGCAAGATGTATGCTAAGAAGTGCCATCTTATTGTACGCATTTTAACACAGTGTTCTGTATGTGGGAGGTATTTTAACATATAGTATAACCTCAACCTTCTCAAAGACCGTTGGTGACGTGATAAAGGAAGACGACAGACAATAACAAGAACAGATCTAGACTGTCCGAGCCGAGAGGATATGTATGATAAACAGGAAATGAAGAGTTAAACCTCGCACTGTCTGGATGTTACGCCTACCATTCTGTCTTTGCTCTCTGCAAGCAGCACAGAATATCCTTACGGTATTAGACAGCTAACCTGATGCTAACATGTATTGTATGTGAAAGAACCTGAAAGTTGCTCAAATCTCCTAAATCTCCTTCCTACAAATGTTTAGATATTTCAATTGTTTCAATTTTCCTGCTGCTTAGCAGTGTTAATTTTGACACCGATATATGGATTTAGTCTAGTCTTTTGCCAAGGTCTAACTAATAATTATAGTCACATTTTAGTTGTTTCATTTTGATTTAGTCTAGTTACTGTCAACGAAGTCAACAAAAAATCTGATCATTTTAGTCCACCGAGTGTCCTTTCAATTTTTCTCTCACTACATTTTACATTGATAATAACCCTCAACACGTTTTCAATACACTACTATTATAAATATGAAGAATAACTATAGGTGGTCCTAATATCTCAATGGGCTATATGTGTTTTATAAGCTGTTCACCTAGTACAGAGTAGTACAGCATTGAGCAAACTACACGATGGCAAGCAGATGAAGCAAGTTGAACACCCAGGAGGCTTTGTGTGGGCTCAGACGCCAAGGATGACAGTGACTGAACAACCGACCGAGCACCGTGCTGGCAGGTGGCCAGCGCACGACGCGCTTACAGAGACAGTGGGCCGACTACAGCATGCAAAAGCAAAAACGGCCATTTGGACAGTTTTTATTTCTTGGTGAATATGGACATGTTGACACACCTCAGAGACTATACTGTATGTGAGAACCACATGAACTGTGGCACCCACCAAGACAGCGTTGCAATCTCCCTCTTTATTTTAAGCACTAACGTGTGTGTGTGTGTGTGTGACAGCTGCGGCACTTTTCGGATTTCTTGGCGAAATGTATATGTCGCTTGGCGTCGTGTTTTGCTGCAACTCTATAGAAAAAGTCTTAGCTGTTCTAGTATTTTTATTTTTTTAAATAACGTCGTCAGTGACGGCGTTTTCGTGTCGTCAATACAAATTTAGATGTAATTCAATTTTTTAAGGAATTTTTGTCAGTCATCGTCATTAGAATGGAGGTGTTTGACGAATATTTTCATTACAATATTCGTCGACTAAATGAACACTACTGCCTAATTGTATTTTTTCTTGACATGTTTTAACATTTCTTGCATGTTAATTGGTGTAAGCGATGTTCAACAATTAGTAAATAGGAAGTCGCCCAAATCAGATCTTAAATCCAATTACCCCCTGCCACGTAGTGTATAGTAATGCATATCAATCACAAAATCTCACTTTATGTTCAACATTTTAAATAGTTGACACTCATTTTCTTGCTCATGAGTGTTTCTTTGGAATCATTTCTCTTCCATGCAAGCAGCAAACATCTCTGACCCTAAGATTAGAGAAGAGAAACGAGAGACACATTTCATGTATTATTTAGGTGCCACCGCATGAAACCACAGTGTCATGTGTAGTTTATCTACTGCTGTAGATACGGCTCGTTCACTGAATGGCAGACATCTGATTGGCAAATATGAGAACCAATGGAAACACTTCCAAGATATTGTAAATACAACTTGCTGTAACACACAGTTAGCATTAGGCACACTAGGGGTCGGGATCCTCCAGATGGGTCTCAAAATGCTTTTGTAGGGTCGCGAGAGGAATTTAAAAAAATCTATATTCTTATTATCCATTTATGATTTATATTTTTTTTATTCTTTCTTTTATTATGTTTTCAAATATTATTTTTTATTTTACTTTTATTGTTTGTATATTTGGGGGGCCAAGCAGATACCCACAGACGCTGCCATGAAAACATTTTTTTAACCTTTCCTGATTTCCTCCAATTTTGCATATTAGTCACACTGAATGGTTTCAGATCTCCATACAAAATGTAATATAAGACTTACCCAAGTAAGCACAAAATCAGTTTTTAAACGATATTTTAAATGACAATCCGACATTTTGTCCCACTGTGTATAGCGCCCACCAAAACATGAAAGTCGGCCCGATTTGTTATTGCAAACTGACTTGCTTTGTTGCTCAGTGTGAAAACGGGTGGGGTTGGGGGAATTTCTGTGACAGGTTTTGAGGTAAGGGAGGGCCCTTTTGAAAAGTAGGCTACCCGGTCTCAACAAGCAGCACACTATGCCGCAATCAAAATAAATTCCGGAAGAGATAAGGAAAAAAGTTGTTGAGATATATCAGTCTGTAAACGGTTACTAAGCCACTTCCAAGGCTCTGGGACGCAAACCAGAGTGAGAGCCATTGTCTCCAAATGGAGAAAAACTTGGAACAATGGTGAATCTTCCCAGGAGTGGATGGCCTACCAAAATTCCTCCAATAGCGACGACTCATCCCGGAAGTCACAAAAACACCCAGGACAATATCTAAAGAACGGCAGGCCTCTCTAGCCTCAGCTAAGGTCAGAATTCATGATTCAACAATAAGAAAGAGACAAGGGGAAAGAGAGGGCAAAACCTAAACCTAAAACATTAGTGCATTTGCAAAGAAGCACATTGATGACCCCCAAGCCTTGGGCTTGTGGCATTTCACAATAAGAATATTACACCAACAGTCAAACATGGTGGCGATGTGATGGTATGGGGATGCTTTGCTGCCTCAGGATGAAGACTTCACTGATGCAACCACAAATTCAGAAAATTCTGAAGAAGAATGTCCAGTCATCGGTGATGACAATGATGACGATGATGACAAAGATCCAAAACAAGTAGTAAGTCCACCTCAGAATGGCTCAAAAGAAACAAAATGTGGGTTTTGGAGAAGCCTAATCAAAGTCCTGACTTGAACCCCATGGAGACACTGTGGCAGGACATTAAATGAGCAGTTCATACTCTTTACTTTTTTAATTATCATTTAAAAACTGAATTTTGTGTTTGTTTGTGTTTTCTTTGTCTTATATTACATTTTTTTGTATGGAGATCTGAAACCATTCAGTGGGACTAATATGCAAAAATTGACAAAATCTGGAATGGACGCAAATATTTTTTCACGGCACTGTATATGTAGTGGGCCTGACAGCGCTTGATAGTGCCATGGTTCTCTCACCTTGTCTAAACCTCATGCAAATTTGAGTGGGTTGCCATAGTAACCAAAGCAGGCTTTAAAACCAGAGGTGGCTGAACAAGGCGCGTGTGGAGGCGCTGTGCTCTGTGCTACCTTGATGTGCATCCTGGCCCTCTTCAACAGGCTCAGCGTGGTGTGTCTTGTGCTGTCAGGGCCCAATGGCACCAGCTTCTTCAGCTGCTCCAGGTACAACCGCAGTTTGGCACGTCTGCAAATACACACACACACATACACATAACACAGGACAGGTCAGCAGGATAGAGGATAGACAGGCACTTCATAATGACTAAAACCAACATAAACCGGCAGACCATGGGAGAAGAGGCAGAGTAAAATACTGCATATAGGCTGATCAGGTTAATTATCGGCAGGTTTTGAGATTCTCTATCAAAAAGGTGTAATTGGGTCTGGCTGGTTAAACATGCTGAAAGCCCCCGGCGAGGCATCGCATCCTTAGGCCTCTGCAATGCAAAACCCCCCTGGTGCGGGGCAGAAGGCTGCATGTTACATAACACCACCATTTACATGGCACTTTACCAGCCTGACGCGTCCTGTTCCCTTTGAACACCTACGTATAGAGCACATACTCACTGGGACTCGAGCATGCGCTTTCACGCGCCTTTTATAAAACAACCGAACAGCGGACACAGCCACTTTTGAAATAATGCAATGAGCACACTTTGGCTAACAAAATGATTACATAAAAGCTATAGAAAAAGGCTGAACAGTCCTCAAAACAGACTTGTGCGAGATGTAGGTCTACTGCTGACTGCACTTCTAAAGCTTTTCAATACACATGCAAACGTGCACTACAAACAAACACCAGCCCATAGGCACTTCCAAAATCCTGACCTCAATCTTTTTGGGACACCACCCCCTTCTCTGCTGTCTACTTAACGTAGGCTACTTAAAGCCCTATGTATGATAAAGCTAAACATGGCCACCACACAGCCCTTTTCCCCCTTAAGCCAAGAGAGAATGATCAACCCACAATAACTGCGTGCCAAAGTCATCCCAAACCCCAACGACGGCCACGGAAGTATATCATGTGTTCTTGTCCCTCCCATGCCAAAGCCCAATTGGACAACCGCCCCTGCTCATAAATTACACCGCATGAACCTTTAGTTGATAATGAGGACAAGGCTTGGGTTCGTCTCTGTGCGTACACAGAATGTTTTAAGTGGATAAAGTAGTATGTTGTGCAATGGGTAGGCATTTACAAAACATCAGATCACCCTACTTGGACTTAAACTCTCCTCTGGTCCATTCAATGTTGTGGATAAAAGCCTTTCATTCTGCTACTAGTCAAGCTAATGGAGGAGCTGAGTCCTTCTGAATGGTAAACACGTTTCATTGAATAATACACAAGGCCATCTCATCTAGTGGCCATCTCTTCTATTACAAAACCACGTCATACAAATGAAGCGCTCTAGCCCTGGCTGTATATGGGAGGCTAATTAGACCTAACCTATTAGGCATGTACACGCACAATGAACACACATGAATACATTTTCCTTTTCTGTGTGTGCGTGTCACTTTTAAAAAACAGACCTTTTTCTTTGTTTTGTTTAGAGGTCAGCTAGGCTCAGACATAGCCTCTGGGCAGCCAGAGACAAAAGTCACCTTCTCTCAGCTTTTAACATAATTCCATTATATGGGGTGGGGGGGGTTTAGTTGTCGTCATGAAAAGAGAGAAAAACTATTAGAAATACCAGAGTAAAATAATCCCTTCTTCTACCTCTTGCAGGTGCGTACAGGCATTCCCAGAGAGGGGCGTGTGAAAGTGCTCTCGTTCTTTCATTCCCACATCTCCCAGGGGGCAACCCCCCCCCCACCCCACACACACACACACACACACACTCCACAGCTCCACCCTGCCAACACCAACACACCCTCACCCAACTGGAGAACAAGTGTCTTCAGAGGACATGGGTGGGGGCCCACCTCCAACCTGCCTCGGTCAAAGCCACATTAAGCGCTTGGAGCCGGGCCAGGGGAAGTGGGCAGGAAGGAGCTGGGGGTCTGCCAAGGGGAAGGGTGTTTTTCTGGAGGGGAGCAGGGTCCTGATCTGGTGGATGACTTTCTGCTTGGCTTGAAAAAGGGCCCTTTGAGCACAGTGTGCTCAGCTGCACTGAGGCAGCACCCTGCACACATCATTCGACGGTAACTTGAGCCAATGGCGAATCGTCTTGCACGACCCCCCCACCCCCACCCCCACCCCCCGGACCCCACCCCACCCCACCTCTTGCAGTGAAAAACAAAAACAAGGCGTTTCTCCAAATGTGCTGCCGGCTGCGCACCTCCCACCACATCTTTGGGTTTCCTTCGTGTTTATTTATCTAGCAGAGGCAGGTCTGGGGTCCCACCTGTATCTCAAAGACTAGCAGAAAACCACCGTGCCAGCGTAGCACACACGACACGAAATGTATACACCCTCCTAGTATTTAAATATGTCTATATTTGATCTTACTGTGTGTCCAATCACACAGTGCTATGCTTATTATTTGTCACTGAAGGTTCAACAAGTCAGGACAGAGCCCGACACTTTCACTAAACTTGTTTTCATGTCTAACTAAAATCACTTGCTCAAGCAACTTTCAGACCCCCCTCAGACGCACGTGTCCTCTTGTCATGAGACTCACACAGACAGACACACACACACGCACTGTTTTGCTTCAAGAGCACAACCGACTTGGAGCAGGATAGACCCTGCTTCCCTCACATTTGTTATTTCTGAGCTAGGCCCTGGTCACGCAATGTTTATCAGATGGCCTGAAACAGCCATGCAAAGCACAGCACCAGATACACATAAACACTGTCTGCTTGAAAGAGAGTTGTAGCTGATTAAAATACATCAGAGTCACACTGTATGGGTTGAAATTGTTTAGTATTCTTATCATACTTACACAAGCTATTTAATGTGATTGTATTTTACACAAGGATTTAAACCCACTGTATCTTCTTTAATGTTGTACTGTATGTCTAAATCAATTTAACACATGTACTTTTTTTAAATTTCAGCTTACAGTATGCTATGAATTTCCATGGCATTGTTTTTATGATTTAGGAGCTACAGCGGACTATGAAACGATTTACAATGACAATTAAATGTAGGTCATTTAGCAGTCACGCTGACTGTAAGAAATGCTAATTGGGGGTACATTCACTCCATGTTAAAATGTTTTTTATGACATGTGTTGTAGGTCTGAGGATTGGGCAGTACAGCCTCGCAGTTGGTTAGTGTAAATAATAAAATTATGTTGTGGGTTTCGATGGTTTGCAATGGCGTAAAAAAGTGCTTTCTGTTTGGTACAGTCAAGTCAGGAACTAAATGACCACCTGACCGCTCTCACGTGCCACGTAGCACAAGATAGTTGTATCTGATCTCTGCCCCCGCCCCCCCCCCTTCCCCCCCTTGGACAGAGGCTCAGTGCCAAAACAAAGCAATGAGTGTGGAAAGGAAACTTTTCCTCTCCAAACTGTCTCTTTCTAATACAGTAACTAAACTAATTCCAACCGTTGTCTCTGCGTTCATGTAAGGTCCTACCATTCTTTCTGGGTTTGAGAGAGACAAACTGAAATACAATGTTTCTTTGCATGGCAAGTTTTTTTTTTCATGTGAAGGCTGCATAACAACATATTTACACAGGCTACACCAAATAAGGAAACAGGTCAACAGAGCGTGAGTGGCTTTGCGGCGTCCCCAACTGATTGGTTCACACACAGTCTCTAGACTAGCAACAGGACCTAACGTCACCCAGGGTACACTACCTTCCAGCTCGTTGGGGGAAGGAATTTGTGAGCGCACAAAGGGAGTGTGGGACTGAGAAGGCGAACCACTGCAAATACTGGCTTCTCGCTTCTCCCCTACATTTTTAATGAGCTCCCTGAAGCCCAGTGCATTCCTTGGCCCATATGGATAGGACTAAATGGCTTAGCTGGAGCAAAGCCAAGCCCGCTTAACCAGGGTCAGAGGTCATCTAAAATCATTTTTATTAACTTAAATGAAAAAGTAACATTCCGCAAATTGTGTCTGGAATTCCCCTTGTGGTTGAAACCAGCATTACAAAAACAATGTTTTTGTTTGAAACTTCAAGGGGCGGATTACCTCTCTATAGGAGCAGAGATAAGTGTCTGGCACTAATCTCTGCTCCTCTCTCCAACATAAACAGTGAGCTGGGGCAGAAATATAGAGTTCTTGAGGCGTTACTTACAACACAACTGAGGAGTGCATGTCTCTAAAAGGTAATCCATGTGTGTGAATGTAAATTGGTAACCTCAGTTACTTACAATCCTTTAAATGCTAAAATGATTTACAGTCCTTAAATAACTAATCACTAACTAGTTTAAAAGACCTGTTATCAAAAGATGTATAATTGTATCACTTTCTATCAATGTTTTCATAAAGTTGTGTGACACTGAACACTTGTACCAACAAATGAATGACTTGTGCATTGCAGCCAAATGTATATTTGATGTGGTTTGGGTCCCCTGTTTACACCCCCACATGTGAAGTGAAAGTGGGGGTTATAGCATTGCGTGTGTGTATCCCCACGGCGAGGAGGTGGAATTTGGGATTGCCAGCGAATGGTTCCACATCTGGCTGGCAGGTTCCTGGGGAATATATGGCAGATGGGGGGGGCAGGCACGCACAAGACGCATCCAAGGCCGTCCAGCGGGCCTCTCATCTATCCTACTGTCACCCTCTAGCCCTGCTCCGTCGTGGCGCCTTAAAAACACAAGGGCGGGCGATTCCACTTGAAACAGGCGGAGCAGATACCGCACAGCACTCTTCACGTCACCGAGACCAGAGAACAGAGAGAGGGGTGCAGATATATTATGTCACTTGTCTGGGAGGATGTTTTTTGTGTATGGGAGGATGCCACGCCCACCGACAGTGTTCGCGTGCAATGGCAAAGACATAAACACATAATTTAGACTCGTGCAGTCACAATCCTGACTGCACGAGCAAGGAGTTCACTTTGATTGACAAACAGAAACTTTAAAGACTATAACATGACAGTGTAGACACAGGGCGGGACACCGTAGCCTAATGACAGTGGAATTAGCAAGAGTTTATTGAAACAACAACAAACAAAAAAAACACCCTGCATACTTCAGTGGTTATCCAGCAACAAGAAGCTGCTATGATAAATGTTTTGTTGTTCTCATCAATAGTATTTTCATATGACAAACTTGAATTTCCATTGGGTGTGCTAGGGAATGTTTGTACTGTAGATTCATTTGTAGTTTACAAAACGTACACAGTCGCCAAAGCAACAACTGCCAACAATCATTACAAAAAGCCTTTCCACAATAGGCCATATGACTTACGATGTGTGTTGGCTGGAAGACACACGTTAAATTAAAGAAAAAGTGTGTGATCAGTGTGTGATCAAATCGGGAGTGAATAAGAAAGTATGAATTCATATAGGTCTCATTTTTTCCAATACTGATTCTAACCTTCATCTGCCTTTCTCTATGAATAAATTGTTCATTGCTGAAAGTAGAGTGAACATTAAATCAAAAACGTTTAAGTTATTCAATTCAAGCTGTTCAATTCCCCAACCTTAATAAACACGTCCTCGTCTGACAAGGAACATGGTGAAATAGGCCAAGTTCAGTCCCATTGGGAATCTTGTCAATGATTAACACACAGAAACTTAGAAGCATTAGAGTACTGTAGCTGACATCTTCCCTACTTAAAATGTGGGCCGTTTACGTACAAAATAACTTCAAAGGCAACTACACCAGCACGTTGCAGCACGCTAAGAGTGTGTGCAGTTCTATATCAATGCACAACAGCAGCCGTCAACCTTCAAGCATGCACTGTCCCTGCCAAAAATGCAAGCAGTAGTAAATGCACTGTTGTAACAGTACATTGCCTGCTAGTTTTGTGAACCCCTGTACGACACACTCCTCCGCTAAACTGCCTCCGTTACTTAACTCAACATTCCGGCGTGCGCGCGCGCGCGCGTGTGTGTGTGTGTGTGTGTGCGTGCTCTGCACACCCTGACCCCCTCCCTCCAGCAATGCAGAAGAATGTGTTCACCTCCTTCCAACAGCAGACACACAAGCCCCCCCCCCGGACTACAACTGTGAAAGACCACCACCAGAAAACTCTACAAACTACTTCTCCAATGTTCTCCTATACCGTCCCCCCTTTGTTTTCTTCCTTTGGGGCTTGTACACTTTTTCTTGGCCCTTGCACACCGTCAGTGGTGTCACTGTGCTGTTATTTTGTGACTTGTTTGACAAAAAAAAACAGTCTTAAATTCTAGATTTATGAGGGTGCGGCATCGGCTGCTTTGCAGCAGTGAAAATGATTTAGTGACACAGAAAAGCCTGGCAAGCGACTCCCTGCAGCAGCACCTGAGCTGGTGGTGATGGTGGCGGCGGTGGCGGGGGGGTGGGAGCTTCTTGCTGAGGTGTAGACACACAAACGCACCTACATCTCCAAATAAGTGAGCAGACACACGCACGCATAGACTACCTTTATTCAGTATACTATTATTATAATGCAACCCTCACTAAAACATTAAGATATGAAGCACACATTCAAGTGGCCTGTGTCCAGTCCTGACGGACCTACCCTAGCTGAGAGAGAGCTGAGAGTCTCTCAATGCAGGGTGACGTCAGAGCTGAAAAAACTCCACGTTGTCACCCATCTTGCTGGTCCTTTTTGACGTCCAGCTTTGGCCTATTTCTTGCCACATACAGTAAAGCGTAAAGTTTTAAAAACCAGAGGGTTTTAACACTTGCGCTTTACTGTACTTCTCATGTAGCTTTCCATGTATGTACAAACTACGACATGGATAAAGCCTGTGCACAATTTTTCAACAGATTCATGGTGTGCATGTGCCGGAGTGAGTCATGCATGTAACATTAAAACTGCAGTGCAGTCACAGTTTATGGTTTTGTGATTTATTAAAAATTTGCCACACCTGCAGTATTTGAGGCATTGAGGCCATAAAAACCAGTATTGATGTAATTTAATGTTATGAACTTTATGTGGCGATTACTTATAACACAGTATGACCTTAGCCCCAACTGCATTGCAATGTGCGTTTTACAAGCATAAAGATAAAACTAGAGAGCTAGCTAAGAAAAACTAAAATGTTGTCTTCCTGTGTAGCATAGAGACCATTCTGAGACAATCCAGTACTTCCAAAGAAGGCCCATATCCTCAGAATAGTGCAGACTAGGGCGGGTGGGTAAAAAACTAAAGGCTCCTCTGTGAGAGGAGTCTCTGCTCCTCTCCTCATTTCCTCAGATTTCTGCTGACTCAGATACTTTTAGGGGGCGAAAGGGAGAGCCAAATTCCGAAAGAAAAAATAGACAACAAAAGAACAGATGTGGTCTCTGGAGGAAGAGAGGGAAAGAAACTAGAGAAGGAGGTGAAGTAACAGACCCACACACCACTCGTCTTCCCATAATCCCTCTGCCGTAATTCCCCGTGATCAGCGGTTGTCTGGTCTGGCATCTGAGCCGCATTCAGGTAGAACGTCTTATCAATGTGAAAAAAGCTGTTTAACACAGCAGGGAGTTCTTGCATAATAAATATAATTAGAGACAAGATAAGACTATCACAGTGAAAGGGCATGCCTGCCTCAAAAGGTCGTGGGTTCAAGCCCCAGAGTTGGCCTACCTGTAAGCATCCTTGAGCAAGATGCCTAACCCCTATCTGCTCCATGTAATAGCAGCATGTAATTGTAAGTCACTTTGGATAAAAGCGTCTGCTAAATGACCTAATTGTAATGTGAAATAGCGCTCACACTGCTGCTTCAAACTAGGTCTAGTTGCTTCAAACTAGGTCTAGTTGAAATGTAAACAATGCAAATCCGTTTTAGTTCTAGGTATGAGACTGTCTGCATATTTCAGTGCTCGCTATGAACAGTACAGAGTATATTAAATCTGTGATACTGGACAGTTCTGTTTCAAATCTGTCAAAACAATACTTTCTTTTCTGGGTGAACGAACTTTCTGACTGGTAAATATAACTAGTGAGTCACAACCAGGCAATAAATGTGTTTGTCACCTTGCGTCAACTCTCATATAGGCCTATGATATTGCAGAACAGACATTGGTCAGAAGAAACCAAGCCTGATGTGCTGTGGAACCGCCTTTTAAAAGTCTCTGACGTACATTTTTGCAAAAATGAAACCAAGAACACCTAGATGGTATGGGTGACTTCTGCAGATATAAAAATAGAGCTGTAGAGTTGTTTCTCCATAGATTCAAGCAAACATGTAAGATACCCCGCCCTGTGCGGCCGGACTCGACTCAACTACCAATGTCAAGTGGCTTTTACAGTAAACAGGTGTGATACACGAGAACAATATCAACAGCATTTAAGAAAAACGAAACTGGAACAGACGGGCCATCGTCAGCGTAATCAAGTGTTTCAATACATAAATGGGAAGGAAGTAATGCCAGCAGAGACCAACCCGCACAGCAGCGTGTGGTTTCACAGAAATGTCATACTGGTTTCCCAGCAGCGGCCTGTGACACTCTGGCGCACATACTGTAATGACAACAGAAAAAAAACAGCAGAGTCACTCTAGAGAGAGTCTAGATGGGTGTGCTCAGTCGACAGTAGATAGCCAGGTTATAGTTGGGACGGACAAACCATTTCGAGCACTGCCGTCGCCCCGGCCAGGTGCATCATTCTGATAACAGAACACAGACTACCCCACCGCTGTACAACAGCAACATGTCATACAACCTCATGACCTCATCTAGCAGCAGGACTCCAGTGACAAATGTCTGCAGCACAGCCTGTGGAGACTGGAGAAATTAGGGGGGAAAGTATCTTGCCTGTCTGGACCCTTATGCAACCAAACTGTGCAGATATCTGGCAAGATTAAAAACAAGAGTAATAATAATTTGTTTCAAGTTTTGGACTACTCTGTTCCTTAAGTCTCACAGAACCAGACTTATTATACTATCTTAAATATCTGGGGACATCTATGAGACAATTTGGCTTAAATGTTGGAGGGACGGTAAACAGAGTTTGAAATTTCTAAAGCAATCCAATGCCTTGTGAAGGCAAAATAGGGTGGTGATTCAAACAGGAAGATGCAGCGTGGCTCATGTCAACTCAGTCGCACCAGAAACTTTGACAAAAGCTAGCTATGATATTATTACCTGATAAATCTATAGCGTTCACTTGCATGTGGTAGCTAGTTTTGTGTTCCACTCCTGACAATAAAAGTGTACGGACAGGAGAAAGTTCACATGCATGATCCCCGCTAGGGCGTCTGGCCCTAGACTACTAATGGCTAAAATAAAAGAGGCAGCACCTCCCCAGAGTGGCATCTAAGGGCATGATGGAGGTTGTGTTTTTGTAACAGACACTGGGACTGCAGCAGATTAAAGAGGACGGGTGTTCTAAGTGGATGCTATGTTCTGTACTGGCCACGCACCGATTAAACTGGTTTAGCCAGGACAGCTGAGGGCTCTTCGTTTTCTTATGTCATATGTTGGAAGGGAGCTATGCAGACGAATATCAACCCAGGCACATGCCTTCATTACATTCAGACTCAGGTTTCAATTTGTTTGTCACAGACAGTATACTGTAGGGTACATTAAAGACATACTCTGCCGATACTATACTGTGAAGTGAAAACAGACACAACTGAAGCATACTACCTAAGGTATTTGTGCTCAAACTTGGAAACCTTATCATTTCAACCTTTTAACACTTGTGTGTTACGATAATGACCATGTAATTTGAGCACACGGGCCAAGACAAGGTTTGGATCAGCTCGCATTGTGTTGCAATAGATGGCAAATGTACTCTTTTACTGCAGGGGTTGTCATTGTAAGGAAAGGTAGAGACGATTTGCCTTCGGTCTCACCAAATAAGAGATGAAGAACATCCAAATATATTTATTTACGGGGCATGTCATGAATTATACGTTTTTTTCTAAACACAATCCTAGATTGCATTGGTCACACCGTGTCAACTAAACAAGGGCAGTGACTACGCTGATTATGGAACATTTGACTGCAACTCACATATTACAGTATGTCAGGACGTTGGAAACCCCACCCGTCGGACGTGAGGTAACCGCTGTGTCCCAACAACTACTGTACAGTGCAGCAGAGACCCAGCTCCTCTATTCAGGTCAGGGAGGAATACGCCTCAACTTGTTTTTCACTGCACTGCAGACGTCAATTACTCACTCGCCAGGCATGTGACGGGCAAACCCAGAGCTCGCAAAAGTGAAAGATAACGTGTGACATTGCGTGACACCCGCGTCCTCTCTTAGGACGCAAGCTGTGTTTATCGTTCTTCCAGACCGTAGAACCCTTCGCATCTGTGATGTCACTTGCCCTCTGGCGGGGTCAACGTGGGGCAGAACAGAACCATATAAAGCAGACATGTGTCCCTTGACATGCACAAAGGAATTGCTTCACTTCTAGCAGAACGCAGTACCCCAGCAGGGGACAACAAAATATTTGTGAACATGCGGAGAATAGAAAAGGAACACTGGGTGTATGGCCGGTGTGTGCTTTTCAGTAAAGACAAGTGAAAAGCTGAGGTCAAACTCACTCCACCATCAGTGGGCCTGTGTAGAATTCTCTAGCCATACAAGGTAAACAGTTTCACCCATGAAATGGAGACTGATCGGCTAAACACATAGGCTCCCTTTGAAATCAGATTTTAATCTCTTTTCAAGCACAAGGAATTACTTTGATCATATCATTACCTTTCATTTAGCATTTAGCTAACACATGGACAGTGAATGCTTTGTATTTTTTTATCTTACAGGAATATACCTGATATTTAGCTGCAGACATGATGCCTTCATTTAGTTTATTAGAGACTCAAGATATTCAGCCATGGTACCGGGCTTGACATGTACACAAGCAAGGAAAACACACAGGAAAACACACAGGCCAAGAATCACACCTTACCTGTGTTTCTCCAGCTCATTGTGCGATGATCTAAAAAAGATAAATAAAGAACAAATATGAGCACCAGGGCAAGTGGTGAAATACAAATCAATCATCAGTACAAATCATCAAATCAAATCAATACAAACCAATATGTACCACATGACAGGAGGAGAGGGATGGATAATTGAGAAAAATAAACCAAGGTCAAGGATTTGGTTAGTGAATTTTTAGGTTTAAAAGCAGGACAGGTGAAAGTGAGAATTACACAAAGATATATAAAGATATAAGTATTATTATGTTAGATTAGAAAAACTATCTAGCACAAGAGGAAGAAACAAGTATTTTCGCCTATTGCATTTCCCTTTGCTTTAGGTGGGTCTATATTTCTGAATACTGAAGCAGTGGAATGGTATTACGCACAGCCTACAGTATATATTCTGTCTTGAAATACTGAGGGATAGCCTCATATCATCACTCTATTTTAATGAGGCCTTGACGCAGAGATTTGAATGCGTCAGTAAATTCGTTTCCCCAAAATAAATTCTAAACAATTTGCATTCCACTTTAACTTCCCAGCCATGCCCGGCCTGTGTGTTATTTTTACTGAAAACCCTGTCGCGTGCAAAGCAAAATTCCTATTTTCATGAATGTTGTTTCGCGGACGTTTGTGACATCTGCCAGTTCTTCCAACTGAGCACAAACATGGCCCTCAGAGAGCACCAGTAATATGACACACAGTATGCACGCCGCTGCAAGCATGCACCACGTTTGTGTATTGCGCTGCTGCCGTTGTCGCCGCATGCCGAGCTCCCAGCAGCTCTGACACGAGTATAAACACGGCCAGACGTCTAGGAGGCCTAGACAGACGGCTGTCGGATTCCGCAGCACGCGGGCTATTTACCAGGGCGGGCCTATTATGATCTGCCACTGGGAGCAGCAAGAGCACTCCAGTCCAAGTGAACAAACGCTCTGTTCATGTCACACACTGAGACCGTCATGGATACGGAGGCAATAAAAAACAACAACAACAACAAAACAGAGACAACAAAGGCCTTGACTGACAACAGCCCTTTTCACATTTCCCCCCCCTCTTTGAGGGTCCTTGTGCTCACAAAGCAGTGGATCCCACAGCTGTGCAGAGAAGACCAAAACTGCATCTGCAGAAGGAGGAGCATGCTTGGTGCACAGGAAGGTGGACATTATGACTACTGTGCCAACCGTCATAACCTACAGTAAAGTGACATTTGAACAAAAGTTTGCATCATCCCAGATGAATTTCAAGCCAAACAAGCTCCTTGTTGTCTTAGGCTCCTTTCACAGAGGACAGAAGGTTTTAATCTGTGTTGTGGAGGAAGTAATCAAATTCAAATTAGCAAATTATAGAGGCGTCACAGGCAAAGCATAGGGCTTTACAAGGAAATATGACCACTGGTCAGGGGGGATGAGAATGCAGATAGACGTCTAAACACTTTGCATTTGGCTACATAGAAAATCCAGTGCACAGTGCGTATTACTTATTGAGCCAATGCCATGTCATATACTCATAAAA
>JAOEHI010051365.1:16417-27353 GCA_025447815.1 Percopsis transmontana | reverse complement strand
GCATTTGGCTACATAGAAAATCCAGTGCACAGTGCGTATTACTTATTGAGCCAATGCCATGTCATATACTCATAAAAATGGCATAGATAGATATGGGAAAATGTCCTAACCACAAATATCTTATTGGTCATCAAAACTGGTATGGCTGCTTCTCGTGACATGCTTCTCGTTGTTAATGTCACACACACCACACGCACCAGGACAGGACATGCTGAATTAACAAAGCAAATGTCTATAGCCTATAAGAACATTTTCAGCTTTCTGCGTACAGAAAGAAATCTCCCAACTATTTACTATTGTTGTGTACATAGGCCCTACTGTACATCATAATTAAAAACAGGGAGTGAATGCTGTTTGTGTGCATTTAATCGCCTAATTTCATGTTTACAAGTCAGATCATTTATATTACGATAATTGAAATTAATGATTTCCACGTGTTTTCCTATGGCATTTATGTGTCTCAACTGAAGAGTTTGTGGTAATAGTGAGAAAATTCTCCCACATACTACATAATGTACATTTGCCAAAAACAACAAGGGAAATCCACATCAGTCGGGCAAGGCCCACTGACACACCAGCTGGAAGGTCCTCTCTACTACCACACCCACCTGCCACATCCCCACATAATCCTCTTTGCCCCCTCCACACACATACTCACACAAAGTCACATAGGCTACATGCTCATTTACAATTCTGTCTTTCAAAGACAGGTTTGAAGTAACTGGGACATAATGTATCACGCAAGTCATAATGCCCTGTCATTAAAATGCCCTTAATAATTCTTAATAAGTGTTTACAGTTTGCTGGGTAGCTGTTTTCCCCCTTAAATTGCCTCAGGGCTCGTTGTGTGAAACATTAGCCTGTGTCTCTTATCCATCCGGGATTTGCATGTATCCTAATCTGACTCAGTAACACAACTGACTGACTGACTGCTTATCAAGTCACCGGCGCCGCAAGTAAACTGTAGGCTACAGTACCAACACAATGTTAGAGAGCTTTAAAAAGTCTGAAAAGGAAAAGCACGAGAATTGTGATTTTAAGTTAGCTGAATGTAAGCTAACCACTGCTTAAAGGGTTAAGTGTCAGACTGAAACACATCGGCTAAAAGAGAAAGTGGGAGCCCCGTGGTTGACACTGTACGCGTGGCAGTGTTTATAAGAGATCAAAACAGAGCCAAGCCCAACAGAAAGATGGCGTGAGCATTAACAGTGGGAAATACAGATCCGTTCAACTAATGTCTATGCTGGCAAAGAATGAATATATTTACCTATTGTTCAGAGTTTTTCTTGAAATTGGCGAAGCTTTCGTTTTCTTTCTGGAAAAGTCGCTATCGAATGGTAAAACAGACGCATAACCATGCTCTGCTTCTATTGACAAAATAAACAAAATAAATGTTAATCTCTTGCAGCGTCGGAGGGAAATTAATTACTATGAATCATTAGTTCGAAAACTATATGATAGGACAACTGTCAAATTGTAATTATAAACGTGATTAATCATTCATATGGGTTATCGCTCTAAATAAAGACCACGCTTGAAACAAGTTGACCTATAGGCTACAAGTAGGCCAATATTGTAAACTATTAGTTTGACATGACCCATTGAGCATCTATCATTAAAGTAGCAGGACATATGATCATGCTACTTTAGTAAACAAACACCAGCAGCCCATAGGACAAGGATATATAACTTGATTCAATACACATATTTATATCTAGCTTTAATACAAATTACATAAGTCTACCATACGCATGAAATATTTTCAAATAACTTCGGTTTTTGTAACATAGGTTGCTGAATCCAGTTTACATACACTGCAAGTGACATCATAGCTGCACTATGACAGAGCACGTAGCCTACAACTTCCCATTGGAAATAATATTTACCGTTTTCGTCGTCTACTAATAGAAACAATACGAACATTCTGTCAACCTGACTATTTGTCATGACATACCTCTGTCTCTTCTTTCCAAGTATTCTGCAGCCTCCAGCAGAATTGAAAGAGAATTAAGTTCCATCTTGTATTCTCGTTATAAAAAAATATATAAAAATATCTATTTACAGAAATATACAAGTGATAAAAACAAAGCAGAGATGGGATGAAAACCTGAACTGGTTTAGGCTGATATGAACGTCTATAATCAGTTTTGAGTCTACTCCAAACTAGTCATATCAACAGCGCATAACTAAAAGTCGGAGTGTGAGTGATTGTTTTTTTGTCCAATGACTTAGTCTAAGGGCGGTCTGTACGTACCTGTTTTAGCTAATGGCCAGTCTGAGAAAACGTAAAGTACTTTCTGATTGGTTATACATTGTCAAAGATATAAGTTTATACCCTGGCAACAGCCTGTGAAATCCAGCCCCTTCGTAGTTCATTGGTTTGACATCAAGATAATCCGCTGTTGATTCGCAAAGAAAAATATTGGGCGTGCCTCAAACGTTGAACTTCGGTTTTGTTATGATCGCCTGGGTGGGTAACTATGTAATACGACGGTCGCCAAGGATGTCACGTTGACTGTTAGTAAACTCAAAAGGGGTCTTCTACATCACTTTATTAGTGGTGGTTACCATCATAAATATGTATGATGGTAGTCGCACGAGAGGCAGGGAGAAGCAGGCGTATCGTTGTTGCATCTTAATTTCATTTCCTGTCATCTTCTGCAACTTCAGGAAATGATTTTACACAAGTATTGATTTCCAAAGTAGTATTTCTGTTTAGGATGTCAGTAATTATTACAGATGGTAAATGAATTAATATATTATCTTATAAATCGTAAATAAATTATATTGTATATTCGATATGATGTAATTTAGTGAAGAAAAAAGTAGGTCTAGAGTTCTGTGGATTTTCACAGTATGAAGGTACTGCAGTGTAAAACAGGTGATGAAGTGAACATATTTTCACTATGACAAAAACTATATAGAATAATTGTATATTGATACAACAACATGGTGATGATATTTGAACACCAAAATGTCAACAATTGGTAAATCATACAGACTAGGCCAGTAAATGGTATACCTTGAATGTACCATTGCCATTCTATCAAATCTGAAATTTGACACTGCTATTTCCATGATTTGCACAGATGTACAGGCAGACAGTGATTAATCTTTTGTGTACTCTATATTGTACTATGATATCTTTCCCTGTGCAATTTTCATTCACAATGTACAAATAGGCTTTTTACCTATAGGGTGGGTAGGTTGTCTGCTTTTACTAGCACTGCTCTTTCTAAATAGACTAATTAAATAGCCTTTTATTTTGTTGCTGTCCAAGGACATGCTAATATTTGCATGTCCTTGCCCACATACTGTATGGTAATGAGGAGAGAAGATAAAGTATTTTAGAAATCGATTTAGCCACACCACAGCCTTGTTTATAGTGCAGCCAGACAAGCTGTTCACAAGTTTTTAGGCCATGCTTTCACACTATATTGGGTTTAAAATAGAGAAGTAATTCGAATTGGGCACTTGCCATGGCGGACATATTCCTACCATTCTTACCCAATGTGCTTTTCCAGTTTAATTCTGTTCACATAGTTCCTTTAAGTAAAGGTCTAAATCAGTGTAATGTTTGTCTTACTTTCTGAGACTTGTGTGAGCATTACTAGATTTTATTTCTGTTAATTTAAAAAAGGCGGACTGTAAAAATCTTTTTTGGGGGGGGGGGGTGTTGGACTAATATGGTTCTCTTTAATTTCAACATCTCCGTTATAAGTGAAAAGTAAATAATTGCTTGGGTCAAATGCTTGATTGCACGCTGGTAAAGCTAGAACAAGACTAAAAGGTTTTCTCTTAAACAATGGTGCACAATCATAATGTTAAAGCAAAGCCAAGTGTTCTGCAGTTTAACTCCACCTACGTTTGTTTTCTATAACTCTGACATCATAACATTATATCATTGCCATCAGTTCAGATGTAATTAATCTAGAGTGTTGTCTGAGTGGGCGTACAACAATGTCCCCTTTGATAAACAATTAATATCCAATTCTCAGACAAGAATCGATTGCCTTTGCTTCGGGTTAAATTTATTTTGCGAATCTCTGCTTAGTGTTATATACATGTAAGGTATTCTTATTTTTTTGTTCTAATCTGGGACTTTACTATTGAAGCTCTCTGTAATATTTTTTTAATATAATGTGACACAAACAATGTTTGCTGTTACAGTTTAGCAAGTATAAGGTCAAGCTTAAAGATGTAGTCTAACTGTTATGACCCCTTTAATGTATGCCATTTTATTAGCGAATAGTATTTTGGATAGTTCCTTTTCAGACAGTAATCCGTTTCTATAATGAGTGGTTGTAATGTTATTATAACACTTTTTTGTGTGTGTTATTTGCATTAACATATAGGGGTATGGGGGGGGACCCAACTGTGGGCTTGTATAGTGTGGTTGTTTATACCATGACAATATCCATCTTACCAACACAATGTTTGTAAGTGCCCAGAGCCATAGACTTGACACACTTGACTCGATTGACACATAGAAAAAGATGGCTTCCCAATGGCCTTTTCTCAGCGGTGCAGTGATGCACAAGAACCAAGGGTTATGGGCTGCGCCATCTTGGAATTTGATTCTGCTTGCTCATGTGCAGTACAACCACAAGGCTGAAGAATGTAGAATAACCGGCAATATCTATAGCCAAGTCAAGTAAATCGAGTCTTCAATTGAGGATTATGTGTTAATCTTAACCGGTATCTGCAAAGAGGAAGAATTCCAAAGACAATGTTTTACACCAATGGACCCCAGATTAAATTAGCGCAAGCAAAGGATTTTTAGGCACATATCAAGCCACCTAGACTGAAGGTTTAAATAAAGGTTACCACCATGAGCTGATTAATTAAAGGCACTCCAGCATTGTTCACAGTGTACCAGCTCGAGAGTACTCTCCTCATATAATGAACTTCTTTAAGTGAGCCAGAATGCAAGCTTCATTAGGCTCAGCCAAGGTTTCATGAGGTAATTATATCCCATGACAAGATGGTGTTATTGCATACAAGCTATGAGAGTCCCTTGACCCTCCTGTATGACTTCATCTGCAGATCACAATTTTCCATTCAGTGTCTGTGTGATCTTGATGCAATATGCCACGTTGATTGCATAGTAGCCACCGACTAGTACGAATGTGACTAAAATTACTGAATATGTGATTCATCCACCACAAACTGCATTTAAAGGAGAATCCTGTGTGTCACAGACAGGGATGTTCCATAGAAAAAGAAAGGAGTTAACTTTAAGGAAATAATACTCGGGCGAGGCTGGGCATGTATTGTATTGTACTGGTATCCACGCAGACATATATGCAGGTAGAAAGCACTCATGTCATGTTACACCAGGAAACCACTGAATCCACATATGTCTAACTTCACACAGTTTAAATAAAAGTCACACTTTGTTTTACAATCACACTTTGTTTTACAATCACACTTGTACAGTTTTACTGTACAAAGCAGTGCGTGGGAAAATCTCTAGTTTTTGGATTTGTCTATTTTAATCTGCTTCTTTTTGAAGCAAATATTTGTCTTGTCTTGTTTGTTTATCTACCACACACACATTGACGGGCCAATTTGCAAAGACATGCTTGCATTGTATTGTGATGATCTCAAAGCAAAACTCGTCTCAATTGACAGTGCCACTTTCACACAGAACGAATGTACTCTCAGCATGAGCCTCATCGAAAATGCGGCTTGTGGCCTTTGATGCAGCTCTGCTCCAAACCTCAGTCCGTGGGCTTATATTTCTTTGTTTCAGCCAAAATATCATATCATGCAGATGAATAACAGGACGAAACTCCCACGCACACACATCATCTCTACACAACATTTTGTCGAGGAAGGCCATGCTTTCATATCTTGTTCCATCTTGTGTAACAACGTGCTTTGCAGAATACTGTTGTTGGCTTACGGTACAGTAATGGGGAATGTTTCAAGTCATCACATTTGCATTTACACTCCACCAGTCAGATATTGTTCAAAGATTTGGCTTTACTCAGAATCGAAGCGTTGTATGGTTAAGGATGCATATTGGACACACAAGTGTGTATCACAATATCATTATGTACTTCTTGTGCTAGGTGTTTTGAACTATACATTTAGCTATTTTGAATGAAAACACTATATTTAAAGCATTAAAGCATTATGTAAGACAAGACTAATTGTTATTCAGTAACACCATTTTTAGTCTTGAACTACCAGTGACAGCCTTTGCTCTGACTGCTGACCTAAATGGCCCTCATTGTGGAGGGGAGCCAAGGCTGTTTTAGATGGTAGGCGTCATGCATGATTCAGCTGGACAACATGGACACTCCTGGGCCACTTGGTTGCTCTGCTTCCTGGCTGGAGAGCAGGGCCGGCCCCACTGCTTGCAGTGTTTCCCCTTTCTCTGCTGTGAAGCCCTTTGACAATTACTTGCTGAAAGTTGCTGTTTGGCTGTAAGCTAGCCACCATGAATGTTATGCTAGTAAGATTTTAACAGTGCACACACACATGATTTGATTCCCTTTTTGATTCGTCCAGCACTTCACTGCTGCCTCTAGCTGCACTCTGACAGTCTTCTGTGTGCAACTCACCCCTCCCACCCTCACGTTGGTTCTTTCTGTCTCCATTACCTTAAGATCTTGTGTTCAGTGCAAACCTACCAACAACACTGTGTGTGTGTGTGTGTGTGTGTGTGTGTGTGTGTGTGTGTCCTCCCACATAGGCCTATGCTTGATGCAACTTCACATTGCTTATACAATTTTGTATTTTAATTTATATATATATTAGGGCTGTCAAACTATACATTTTTTCTTAATCGTGATTAATTGCTGGATTTCAATAGTTAATCGCGATTAATCCAATGTTTTATCATATGATTAAAATAGTATTATTTTGCATTTCATAACTGTTTTAAGTCTGTATAAACAATGCATACTGCTTTTGACTTTTCAACGGAGCCGTCTGGGAGTTTCTTAAAGTAAACACGCCATTTAGGACTGTGTTGTTGTTAATCTCCACGGCTGCAGCAGGGGGTAGGAAGTGTCTGTGGCAGCATGACAACAAGTAAGGGTGCGTCAAAGGGTCAAAATAGTGGCAGCCAAAGATTCTACAGTGAAGCGATCCTTTTTATCAAAGATTCTTTGGCACAAGTGGCGGTGTAAAATAAGATAATTTGACACACGCGATTAACACAATTAAAACGCTTTATGCTCGGTCATTAATTTTTCGCTCCACGTCGGACATTTGTCCTCTAACGTTTGACCCCCAACGTTTGACCTCCACTGTGGTTGTGCTTTAGCCTGCAATCGACAATTATCTCTCCCAATAATAATCAGTTATTGGTTTTACCGTGGTGCTGGTTGCACTGGTTGCACTGGTTGCACAGGAACATCTACTCTGCTGCAACACACACATGCACACACAGGCTCATGGAATAATGTGTGTGCACACAAACACACAAGGCAACAGAAAGAAAACCTAGGGGGGTAGGGATGTGTGTGTATTTTGGTGAAGGGCCTCAAATAAAAACAACCATATCTGTGACCATAGCAACTGGGGAAATTCAGCCAATCCATACACCCAAACAGCAGGTCTCCAACAACAAACATCCTCCCTATAAATATGCAAACTGGGCCTACAGTATCCTCATTTGTGGGTGGGCAATAGGAACTTAGAGGAAAAGAGTCAGACCACCCAATGCTAGGCTGGATTCCCTCCTGGTAGCTGAATGTTAAAACATGAAATGCCTCTGCTGTTGAAACACAATATAGCACTAACCCTCCCGTCTATTTATGAGTTTTAGTTCAACCCTTGCCCAGCTGTCTAGATTTACAATTACCCTCTGTACTTCTTCACTTATTTTAAAATATTAGGTTATTAACAGAAACCATAAACAGGAAATTAAATTGATAGTTTCAAAGGTAAAATAAATACATGTATATAGCATTGTTTACAATATGCCACCATGTGTTTGTGTTTTGAACATCTGGTAGCAGTGTGTGTGTCTGTGTGTGTTTGTATGTGTGTGCGTGTGTGTGTGTGTGTGCATGACTGCTTGTACCATTTGACCTGCATCGCTGACATGTGTGACACAAACTTTTCATCAACCAGCTCATACGTAATGACATGTTATTGGGGATATGATGACAACAAATACCAGAGACAACACGTTTCTGTAAGTACTAGCATCCCGGTGCGTGTTTTTCTGAGCTTGTGCTCGCGTGTCAGCCTTTGTTTGTGGCTTTATAATACTGCTTTCATATTATGATGTATGTAGTATGACATTTGTTTGATCCTCACCCATGACATCCAGTGTGTGTGTGTGTGTTTGTGTGGTGGGGAACATTATTTTATCCATTTGTCTTGTCAGTCTAATGGTACATGGAACATGGTTTGGTCCATACGCAGGCTGAGCTGGCAGGAGAAGTCCGAGCATGGAGCGTCCATGCTCTGACATCCCAAACCCACCCTCTATACCCTTTACTGAGAGGAAAACCCCTACTATTTAAATATAATAAATGTTCATTTCACATACCCAGAACGGATACCACAACCCCCAGCTTGAAAACCACCATGGTAAGTGTAATCATGGCTCTGGGCTTATTTGATGAGGGTGGGGCAGGGGTCTAGTATGAGTCCATACATGACATTGGCTCTCACTGAGCAATGCACTGGAACCCACACGGTTACAGTGCTGAATGTAAATGTATAGACCATGAGCCATTCTTTTTTCCACACATAAGGACAGGTGCCATCCCAGTAGTCCCTGAGGCCCATGCAGGCCAAACAGACAGGTAATTATCCCCAGGTGGTGTATGTGTGTATTTGTGTGTATGTGTGTGTACGCATGTGTAGGAGACAGCTGTGCAGATGAGGGCAAGAGTGTGAGGCAACGGGGGCTAATCTAGACAATGCTAGTAGCGGTGTCACCTTCGGGCCCTCCATAATTGTGACTCATGCTAGGCAACCACTAGTTAATTCATGCTAAACATCCGCCATTGTCCCGACCAGCAGGAGGAAAAAACATTCTGTTACAATGTTTTCATTCAAAACAATAGGCTGAACCACAGAAATGCATGCTTGTTTTCAAGTTCTTGTCTCGTGGGCTAAAAAAAGCAGGGCAATAAACCTCCAGGGGTATCTTTTATGAGGGAACTGAAAGAGCATAAGCCATAGCAACAACAAGAGAGGTAGAGGTATATGCTGGAAGAGAAAATTGTCAAGTCTCAGTTTCGGCGTACGTCCATGTCTGCGAGTGTGATCCGGTATCCGTGTTATCCATCTGCGTTAGCATGTGAACTCCTTGACACACGAGGACCGGCTGAATAACCACAGCTCGCATGCTATCTGCTTATTCATCATTATTAGTGGAGGGAAAGTGGAGTGGAGTGCACAGCTTTGGTACACGCCGGGGCTGCAGACCTCTCAGCACGGGGAAGGCTGCTGGCCTCAGCAGAGAGAGAGAGAGAGAGAGAGAGAGAGAGAGAGAGAGAGAGAGAGAGAGAGAGAATGGCCCACAAATGCACAGCTGTTTCTAATCGGTAACTCAGCACCGCGGGCTGACCTACATTCTGCTGCCTGCATGTCTTTGAACCCTCGGCCCCGCCAGACCCAGCCACGGGGGAAAGTAGAGGGAACTGGGGAGAAAAACAAGTCAAGGGAGAGTGTGCTGGTGTTATGGATGGATGGATGAAAGAAAGAGAAAGACAGAAATGGGTGAAGAACAACCAAACATGTTAAGTGTATTTTGATGTAAGAGCAAAAGCATGGAAGGTACTGGCTATGCCTAGTAACACAGGTTACAACGTGATTAACCGGCTGCATGTTGAATGACAGCGAATGTCAGACAGCTACAGCTCTTTGCGTGCTTGCAAATGTTTTCCACAGCCCACAAGTGCAGCTGGGCACATCTCAAAAACTGTGGGGGTGGGGGGCACCATCCCTTTTCTCATTCGCTGATGAAATCCATATTTTTCCCTGAATGACTTTTTAATGTTCACACCCTGTTTTGAGGTCTTTTAAAATGTGATAAAGTTCTTCAGTGTGCATATGAATGAGTGTCCCCTTTCATTAAAACTGAAGCGCTGCTAGCTAGCATTCCTTGAATGCAGAGGAGGGGAACAGCAGAGTGCCAGGGGTCCCGGGTAATGACCCCATCCTTTCCTCCACCCCCGAACAGAACACGTTCAGTGGCCAGGCAGAAATAGAGAGGTTAGCTGTGTTGTTTTTGAAGAACCGGAGGCAAGGCACAGAGAGAAGGGGAGAAAAAATAGGGCAAAATATCTATATCTAAAAAAGGAAAAACAGAACAGAAAACACTAGCTGTAAGCTTTAACGTTTATACAGACTGTTTAAGAGGGAGGAAGGAACCTAAAGTGGGTCACTATGTCTCAGGCCTCCAAAAAAAAGAAAGAAAATAGAGAGCTAGAAAGGGAGGGGAAAATGAGAAAGTCAAAGCCAGCTTTCCACTCACTACTCAAGAATTTGTTGGATATAGGTTTCAACCAGAGCGAATGAGGGGCTAAAGGCAAACACGGGCAGTCAGTACGATGATTGCTTGAGAAAAGTTTTCTTGATATTTAAAAAAAAAAAAAGACAATGTAATCTCCTACGCAAACCTTCATCTCCTGTTGCTCCAAGAGCAGGTGTGACACCAAAAGTTGTAGGCTACACACAGCCCGAGGTGGTTTGCTGTAGTCTCACGCAAACTGAAACTCCTCTTTTTTGTGTACTGTAACCTGTAACCTTTCACTGGAAACCTTCATAACGAGAATAATAAAAAACACTACATTTTATTTAAGAACATATACATACATTTTCAATACAGTATAGTTGTTTATATATTATATTTTTTACGTTATTATATTATGCTATTAAAAGAAGTGGTTCATAGTTGGGGGGGGGGGCCCGCCCCCCCCCCCCAACCCCACACACCCCCCCCCCCCCCCCCAGGGGA
>JAOEHI010051365.1:0-16407 GCA_025447815.1 Percopsis transmontana | reverse complement strand
TTAAATACAGTTTTTTTTTTTATTTATTATTTTTTTTTCGTTTTTATTTTTTGCTTTTAAATTAATTGGTTCATAGTACCCCCCCCCCCCCCCACACACACACACACACACCCCTCTGGTCCCCAAAGTGTTTTTTGTCTAAAAACAATGCTGTGGCATAGTAGTGGTTCTGAATTCTAATTTAATGTCTAATTTGACCTACTTTGAAAATGTATTTATATATTAATACTATTTTATTATTACCTTCTGCCTTGCATGCAGAGTGCTGAAAGCCTGCTATCAGCAGGCCCTCTGGCTCATCTTTGGTTTGGCCTCTTCTTGTGTGGTGCCAGGCTGAGACAAAGGGTTTGTGTCAACAGCACCAAACACTGAGAGGAAGCCATTGTGGTCCTGGCGAGGATAGGGGGGGGGGGGAGAAATGAAGGATGGTCAAACACATTCTCTCTTTTTAAAGCTTTTGATTATCTTATTCTATCCTTATTTTATCACGCTGTGTTGTTTCTGCTGCCTCTATATTTCCATGCTCTGACTATATACCCCTTTTTGCATATGATGGTCCCCTCGGCTCCCCTCCCGCTCCCACTTCTTTATAAATCTTCTGCTGTCCAAAATCTCAGCCATACAAGCCAGGATCATAACTCAACGGTGGGCCGTGGGCCTGTTCCTGACACTGCCGTGGATAATTAATTTGAGGTGGATAGGAGTGAATGCAACCCAACTCCCAGCAACCTTTCTCTTCATTATGTACATATACTCTAGTTTTACATAGTCCTCTTGAGTAAACGGGGTGGACAGCTATCAGTTACCATTATTTTGTGTGTTAATGTGTGTGTGGGGGGGGTCTGTGCAAGTGTAATTATGAAAGCTACTGTACTGTATCTACAATATCTAAGATGTGTAAAAGTATAAAAGTTTGTTGAAAATGACAAATCCCTTCAGCAACCCAAAAGTAAAACCTTCTGGGTCTGGTGTTTGTTTGCCACTAAAACTATTACTGTAACAACACCCTATATAAATAATGTAGGCTTCAGCCCCTGTATGAATCTGCCTTTCAGGGATACAGAGCGCCTACCTTGACAGTGACACACACAAACTTTATTAAACTGAACTTTGGCCTCATGAGGACATGACCATGGCCCGATACCACTCTGTTTATTGCAACAATGTAGGGAACTTAGTGCCCTATACACATACACACACGCACGCACACACAAACGATGCCTGGTTTTGGTTTTTCAAACTAATCAGGTTTTGATGCTTTTAGTTTATTTTTTAATAAAAGACAATTCCTCACAGTGCTAGTGCTATATTGTTATCAGAATCACAATGGTAGCTAACACTCGCTCACCTCCTGGGAGTTAGTGACTCACATTCATCACACTGCAGTGTTTCTAAAGATTCAAATACCGCTGGACATGCATCAGCAAAGTCAGTCTCCCACTATGCGTCACATGACACGCTCATATGACCCACACAGGATGTGTAGCACAGTTTAGACGTTTATTTTTTTTGTCATGTCAGTGTAACGTGAGGTCCAATGTCCTTAAAATGTCAGTTTATCACTACAGGCCGTGAAAAGCATTCACTGTCAGATCTGCATTATATCAACACAATTAGGGCTGGTTTATAGTGTTGCTGATAATGTAGCTATACTGTCACCGAATAGACTAGATGGCTCCAGAGCCTGCCAAGATGACATGTCCTGTCTAAGGACATCTGTACTCAGGACAGGACTTCCCCTGAGCTAGCTGTGTGTATCGCGTTGGGAGCACAAGGGCTCAATGTCCGATCTCACTGACAGCTATGACGGTGGGATGATTCACGTCGTTGCAATTTATAGTAGATTTTGTTTAAGCCATCTTAAACCTGACCAACAAGATTTACCCGTCTAATCACGCACAACACGCACCTATTTTAGTGTTTGAGACGAATAGATAGAGAATGTTAAGTTGGGCTGATTCAATGTTCTGTGGTCTGTATAGGTCTCTCACGCGAGGATTAAGAAGCATGTGTCCAGTCTAGCCTGTTATGGATGATTCTGGAAGCACCAGCCTGCATACCCTGACCTCCTCAGTATATTCACGGATATAGGTAGCTGTGTGAAGAAGTCTGTTTCAATATAATTTGCATCAAGGAGACAACACTGTATTTCACAGCATTAGCCAAATAAACTGGTCATCGCCACACAGCGCTTTTTTGTTAGAAAGGCTGTTGTGAAAATGAATAGTAGCCAGCCTTGTGCTTTTTTCTGTCTATTTTCCAGAGTCTATTTTCCAGAGTATTTTCCACACAATTAACAAAGCTCTTATTATACAGCGCAACAGTACAGCACATTAAATTGCCCTCAAGGATTCAAAGAGTAGCTACAATTGTTTGTACTCTGAGCCTCGGTTCACTGTGTATGTGTCTATTACCGTAAGACAACCTGTGGTTTGTCATTCTTTATAAACCATACAGTGTGCTATGTGCTCTATAGTGACTAATGTCTAGTGACAAACATTGCCTGTCAAACCTCACGTAGGCACGCAGTCTTAGACCTGACTAAGCTAAAAACACACACATCAGAGAGGTGTGCCACGTTCTAAGAACAATCCTTTTTTTAAAACATACACGTGTCATAATGTAGGCTAGTCAAAACGAGTTACCATAAACCACTTTAGATATTAAAAATGAAAAATAAATACTAACATTATTAATAGGCCTATATTAATATATTCATTTATAGGCCTATATATAGCCTACATAGAATCTCTTATTCAGCTATTGACAAATGTAACTAATGTAAATCGCATTGGAAAAAAACGTCTGTTAAATGCTGTAAATGTTAATGTAGAATTTTTGTTTCAATTCTTTCTTAAATACCACTATGGCTGATCCTTTTTGTTTCATTTCTTGTAGTGAACCTTGAACAATGTATGTGCGAGTATATCCTAAGGTCATGCTTGTGTGCTTATATGTATTAACGACTTTAAATCATGAGCACAAGACTGACGACAGCCCATTCCTAATATTTTAATTGAAATACCTGTTTTGTGGCTCGGGTGGAACGGTAACGCCTTTAAAGAAATATTTGAATGGGCTCTATTTATATCGTGGCTGTCCCAACCCTGCTTGTTGTTGCTGCCAATTCTGTCCACGTGACAGTTTCACGGAGTTTTCCTAATGTGCAACTACTGTACCTTGGCTTACTTACGAAAGTAAAAAGGTAGCCAACCAAATAATTAATATTGTGTAGTCTACTGCCCTCTTGCGGAGAAAATATGTAAGAAGCGGTTTTGTGTGGTGAAGTCTATGAGCCTAGGGAGGCTCAACCAGTGAAGGACTTGGCGCTGACCTTGGTCGATCAAGCGGCAGAAAATATTTACCACAACAATTTTTGATGATGAGTAACGTTTTAGATATAGGTCGGTGTTGATTTGAAAGCTTATTAATAAATAGGCATGCACAAAAAATTGATGTAAGAGTTATAATCAAATTTTAAGCATCCCCCTCTTATTACGCGTGATAAGTAGGCATAATATTCTAGAAAATGTAAATTCATACAAGTACATTATTATCAAAAACAATCAGTTGATGAGCGATTTGCTTTTCCAAACATGCACCAGGACCACGCCATTTCCACCTAATAATAACGGGGAAGTGTACTGTTGTCAAAATATATAACCAAGACAAGTTTGCAATAATGAGGCCTTTAGAACATGTCTAATGAGAGGTGCTCCTTACAGCCTCTGCGGCTGTTGCTAGGAGGCCCGGCCAATCATATGCGCTGCTACGCTTTCCAAGTAGTTTGGGGGTGGAAATACATGACATCATGCACAGCTCCGACACTATCTAGAAGAGAGTGAAATATGTTATCTCACTGCTACAGCTAACAGCAATTCGACCCGTGAATCGTTTTCATTGGAATGCTTTCCCTTCCTTTATATATAACCTCTGCCACATTTGGATTGGCCATAGTATCCCGGTCTGTCCGGTCTGTAACGGACTCTGGGAGGGGCGTTTTTTACGCACGGGGAATGGCGGTGGGGGAGGCCGTATCTGCGGAGTGGCAGAAAGATGGGGGCATAACAGATTAACATCTCTGTCCCCTGCTTTTGTTTTGCATTGTGTTTCCGTGTTCGTCTCCCGTCATGGATCCTGAGAAAACGTTGACATTCTGCCTTGGTTTAAAGGCTGAGGAGGTACGATAATATTAATGCATACGATGTCTCTAATAATGCATGATGTCAACAGCTGGGCTACAATTAACTCCAGGGGGAACATGCTTTTATTGGCCTGTGTATAGTTGACAAGCACCAATGATGTTAGAAAACTATTTCTGTGGCAGGGTGTTTTTCAAGGAATAAATCAGTGAATTTCGACAATTGTGTTTTTGACAGATGTTTGACTGCATAATTTCAAAGACATTGCATTTTTTTTATATATTAGCCTAACATGACACGGTTTTCATCTTAATTTGCCGTGGTCAACAAACACGTTGTATGTTTTTTCCGGGCTTGAGGGCGAGTTACTTGTTGACGATGTGTTGTGCAAACTGCTCTTCCATGAAAAGTTGATTCCCTCTTTCATTTCCTCCTTGTGGAGACATTGCTGTAATGCACCAAATAACTATATTAATTGTATGCTGGCCATAATTAAAATAGGTTTTATTACCAGATACTGGTAATAAAAGTAATTTACAGTTGCTTGGTGTTGCTGATGCACATTGCCTGTAGATCTTTCTTGCTGACAAACACTGGATAAGGTTGTAGTACAACACAGAAGTTGATTTCTTGTGTTTTTAAAGAACAGTAACTTTCCACATAGTATACAGTCGCTGAAGAGAAGCTGACGCCTGTAGTTCATATTCAGGCTAATTTGATTTTATATGGCGAGCTATGGAAAATGACAACAAACAACAAAAGCAAATAAAACGGTTTATTTTCTCCACTTCCATGTGGGGATTTACAGGCTTTAGTTTTCTCTATTTGCAGCCAACATGTTTCACTGTCACGTTGGCTGCATTCCTGGGTAACACACTGAGAAAACGCATCAGTACTCTTACTTTTTCTCAACTGACATTCAGTGCATGCTCTGCTAACATGCTCCGGACACATACTGTATGTGCAGGCAAGCACAGACACACACACACACACACACACACACAATGACACATGCTGAAAACTGAAGAACTTGGTGTCTATGAAGATAGGGTGGTGGTGTTTTTTCTACTGGCTAGAAATGCCTTGTGGTTCTTCAGTGGTTTCAGGGGATGTGTAAGGGGTGTGTGTGGTGGGCCTATACCACAAGACCTCAACCACATATCTGTGATGTCTGAGAATTGAAAGACGAGCAATACAGTTTATAAAAGTATAAGCAGCTTGCTCATTATTTTACATTGTGAATGGGAAGTGCTGCATCTGACAGTTGCATTTGTTGCAGCTTATAACAGAACAAGAAAAAACAGCTGAACAATTCATTATATTTATAATATAACAATATATTTATGTATCCATAATCACTAGTATTTAGGTTAAAAGTCAATAATGCAACCACCTGATAATCAGTTGAGTGTTAGAGTCCTCTAGAACTGCCTGCCTAGCTCATGTGCTGCCACATCTTGCTGTCTGCCACCACCGGATCAATTTCTGGCATAAAACCGGTGCTTGGCCTACAGTATGCCCTTCTTGCTGTAGTGCATTGTTTACATTGAAGATCTGAGATTGTAATAAATGCTTCATATTATTCCAGCTGTTAGTACTGGCAGTGGTAACAAAAGCATGGTTAAGTAGGGAGGAGAGGGCTCTTCAATATAAGAGGAGAATATGGAGACTCTGTTGGAGAAATTGTTTATAAACATCTGAAAAAATAGTTATATGAGTGTATTTAGAAGATATTCTACAATGTGCCTGCTTATCTCTTTTGGGATGTTTGCACATATCATGTTTTTTAGCTCGAAGTGTTGCGTGTGTTGTATTGGGCAGTGCGATCCACTATGCAGACGACAAACCCAGCAGCTAGCAACCACCAACAAGCAGACAGAGTTCTCATAGCTGCAGGCCCAGTGTAGAAAAAAATAACTGGGTAAGCCCAGGGGACTCCATGCTTGTATTGTCTCTGACAATGGCCCTGCTATAGCAACAGAGACATACGCATTTTCCTTTTACTTCGATGTGTGTGACTTTTACAGTGGTGTGATTGACACACAATGATGCATGAGGGGAAATAGTTTGAGAGAAATTGTATTTGGGGATAATCGTACAATATTACAGTAGTTTACACTTGTCAAGTGTGTCAGTATGCCTCCTTCATTGCTGTGGATTGTATGAACAAGGCTCAGCCTCAATTTACTGTATGTTGGTAAGTCTATGTAGTGGTCTATCACCGGTTGCTCTGCTTGCTGAAGGAACTTTTAAATTGAGCCTATAGGCTAAACTGATAATACTTTAAAACTGACTTGTTGCATGATATATGTCATGCTTTAACCTTGTATGTGTTTGTGTGAGAGAGAGAGAGAAAGGCTATCTGGGGGTTTCTAGGTTTTGGTGCAGTGGTTCTCAGCTTGCTATCTCTAAAGATCCGTGGCAGAGAAATCTCATTAAAAATGTCATTGTCCCTTAGTATCCTTGAAAAGTCAGGGATAGGACCATTTTCTACTGCAGTATGTGCCTACATGGAGTGTGACACAGCATGCAGGAGAACACAACATCGTTTTTTGAGAACAGTAAATCCGGGCAGTAAACATCCTTGTTGAAAATTAGATCAGATGTTCCAAAGTGGCCTGTATGCTCTTGTCAAGCTTGCGGTTGTCAGAGCCAGTAGTCATGTCTTGTTTGGCTTTCTATGCTTGTCTCAGATCAGGAAGCTTTATTAGCATGGCATATGTACAATATGTGTTGCTGAAGCATTTTTAAGAATGACATTGAATCAATTAGCATATACTATTAAAATAATACAAGAAAAGTCATAATAACAACAATTTAAGAATATTAAGGTTTTACTGAGTAATATAAAGGGAAAAATATTAATTTACTAAGTATACCAGTAAGATGGTTGGGTGATATTTACTTTGTGACTATATAACCAGGAGAGAATTTGCTCTTGAGTTTGCCATGGCACATTGAATCAGTGGCCAAGATTGATTTAGGCTGTCCCTGTGAGGTTGCATGGTGAGGAGGTCCGTCATATTAAAATAAGCATTACCAGATGGTTTCTGTTATATTACTGTCTTATTAAATGTAGCTAATTACTAAATGTTACTTCATTACGTCATTCATATATTTGCTTGTATATTTTTTCAGTAATTTAATTTGTTGTTCAAATGTCAGTTATGTTAACTGTTTCATTTGTCCTGTTCACCAGATGACCATGTCCCTGCAGGGATTGGATAGCACAGAAGCAGCTACGGTAAGGAGCTCAGCCCTAAAGCAATATTTTACTTTTATTAAACCACCTGACTCAAAATACACACTGATAGTTTGGCATGAAATTTGTTTATTTAACCTCCATCTAATTAAATTATTTGTCAAAATCAATGAGAAATGGAACTTTTTCATCACATGCTGAGAACTTTAGGGATTATTTCATGCCAAATGATCAGTGTGCAGATTTATATTGAGGTATAGAAGGTTTAACAAAAGTTCCATATTGCTTTGAAAAACCAAACCTTTCACACACACTGTTCGTCCCAGCTTTAGATTATATGACAACAGTATTTAATGAAGATGTTTAAATTTTTGCACTCTTCCCTGCTTTTCTAATGACTTTGAACTCTAAAAATCGAAATTAGAACATTTTTAAAGCTCTCTTCATTTGGCTTTCTTTTAGGTGTCAGTTTCTCAGAAGGACACCAGCATAGGGACAGTTAATAAGGTAGGAGATTGTGTTTTCTTGGTTTTAACTGTAATAGAGGGTTTTTTGCTGTGTCTCAAAACTGGTAGGAGGTGAAGAGAAGACAGCTGAGCTGCTTCAGTGCCATTAAATTAGACTGTTGATGAAGTTCACAAATCACATGGTGGCATGCTCTTGTGTTGTTTGTTTTGAGATTCATTAAAAGTATTCTACAAACAAATCCCATATTCAACCTAGGAAATACCCCAAAATGTAATTTATAGTTAGTAAAATAAATTTGGAAAAAACAAAGACAAAGGGGAAGGAGGTGCCAACGATGAAGAAATATCACTAAAGGTGTATATTTGCTTTTGTTTCTCCTACCAATTTCACACTGAATTTCTTGCTTTGTTGACGAATGACGTCACTTAAGTCTGTACATTTAGGAAGCAGAAACTGGCAAGAGCATTCTGTTTGACATTGATTGTGATGTGGTGTTTTGTCCACTAGGTGGTGAAGTACCAAGCAGGTTCTGGCAGTCAGCCTGTGGTCAGTCCGAAGTACTGCCCGGGAGTAAACAACTACCCGGGCTACCTGTGTGAAACAGGCCACTGCTGTGGAGAGACCGGCTGCTGTACCTACTATTATGAACTCTGGTGTAAGTCAATGTACTGGATTCCCCTCTAGTGTTTATTTATCAGGGCAACGTTCAGTATCAGATTGCATTAGAGTTACTCTGGATTCAATTTAGATGTTGTTCACCCAGTTATCAGAGCTTGAAATAAACTATAATCTGTGTACTCCTGAAAAAGTAATGCAAACCCAGAATTACATCTCCTTGTTCACCCTTTTTGTTCTGGAGCTAGGGGTTCACGGTTCTGTTCTCAGCAGGGTTCTGGCTGCTGTGGACAGTTCTGATCCTCTTCAGCTGTTTCTGTGCCTACCGCCACCGTCGGGCCAAACTACGGGTCCAACAGCAGCAGAGACAGAGAGAGATCAATCTGATTGCCTACAATGGGGCCTGCAACTACCCTGCCTCAACACTGGACCTCAGTAGGTCAAACTCTCTCTAGTAATAATAGTAATAGGGTCAAAAATAGACTGTTTCGTAGAAGTGAACCGGTTATCAAAATCGGACTGTGGAGGTGTGGGCGTGGTTTGGCTCTGATGCGTGTGAGAGGGAACGTGTGGGGGCGTGGTTCACAGGACTGGGGGACAGGTGTGGGCAGTCAGTAATCACCTGTCCCTCTTTTAAACAGTAAGTAAGCACAGGCGGGGGGAAAAGGAGAGGCTCGGAATAGAGCCAACATACAGAGAGCAACCTTGCGGGAGCTCTCTGGGGGAAATAGGCAAGACAGGCACAGCATAAAATCCTGTAACTACTGCATATGTACCGGGCAGTGTTTAAGACCCGGGGTGGAACTTGTATGAATAAAGCCGTGCAAACCCACGGATAACCCAACAAACCCGTGTGGACAGTGAGTGTGTGCCACACGGACAAAAACAAGTTTATTATTGGTAACAACGTATGGTGTTATGTATGTATGTATGTATGTATGGACGGAGGAGTGTGTTCCAAACAAGGTATTTTCATGTCAATTCCACAAAAATAGCAGATACTCTCTAGCCACATGACGCCAACAGTGCTAGCTATTAGAATAATATCTTCATATCCTGCCAGCAAATTGATGAAATGGGTTGTATTTGCAACAGGGGTGTTATGCAAGCCAAATGTCTGGGGGGCACAATTAGAGCAGGGGGCATGGGTTCTTCCCCAGAAAAAAATACAAAAATAAAACTATGAATAATTTGCAGAGACTGATGGGGCACAATAAACTCTGTATGGGCTGTGTCCGACGTGTCTATCATTAGTATTTAGTTCCAGATTGCATCTGAGAGGCTGGACTTTCGCCGTCCATTACGAAATTGGCAGTTCACCATGACAGAGAGCGCGCTTCTTTTAAAGGGAATGAGAGGAGCTAATTTGACTGGCCGTTGAAGACAGCCCCCACCACTCCTACTGATAATTTACTCATTCCAATCCAACCCTTTTACAACTGCGGTTAGGCCCGATTACCGCCACCGCCCGAAATGAGCAAAAAAAGTATAGGCCACACCTTAGATCAACTTGTCCACTACATCCATGTGATTTGATACGTTTCATGTCAATAGGTTTCTTGGCCTCCTTCAAGCTGCCCTCCTACGAAGAGGTGGCAGCACAGCCTACCACCCCTCCTCCGCCGTACAGCTCCGTCTTTGCCCTCCAAGGAGGTGCCATGGGAGGCCCGAGCTCCTCCTACCCGCCCAACCACCACCCCAACCCCTGCCCTCCCTACCTGGGCCCCGGTCCCAGTCGCATGACCTCCTCCCAAAGCTCCGACAACTACACCAGCTGCTCCTGTGAGTCGTGCTCCCTCACCTCCCCCTCCAGCACCTCCTTCTCGGTCCAGGTGACGGACGAGACCTACGACAGCAGCCGCGTCACCTCCCCGAGCGAAGCCGGTGTGGACCGGGCCGCCTTGGCGAGGGTCGGGGCTTCCTTGGACGGGCCCTTCTTCCCGCCGACCGCCTCCCCTCCCCCGCCTCCGCTGCACGCTCCGCCCGATCTGATACCTGCCGTCGCTCCAGACGTTATCCCGAAGCCCAGGCGCTCTTCTCGCGGGAGTGGCGAAGGCCCGAGCCTTTCCATTCCTTTCTCCCCCCTCAATCCCTCTCGCCCTCCTCGCCTTTCGCTCGCTCCCCTCATCCTCTCACCTTCCGCCCCGCCGCCTGCGCTTCGCGCTCTCCTCTACCCAGACCCTCTTGGCGCCAAGGCTGTTTGGAGGGAGGAGGTGGTCTCCTCTGGCGGTCAGAAGCGGCCCCCAAAGCCTGCCCAGTCGCCCCCAAAGCACGCGCTCTTCTCCTCCAGTGTGGACTTTTTCCCCAGCGCGGAAAGCAGGCCGGAGGAGGTGGAGGAAGACGAGGAGGACGAGGAGGAGGACGAGGCGGATCACTTCCGCCACCGCCGGCTGACGGGCGACTCGGGCATCGAGGTGTGCCGCTGTCGCGTCAAGAGGGAGCGGGAGGAGAACGGCAAGCCGGAGAGAGGGAGCGGCGAGGACGAGGCGGTGCTTCACGACAGTGCAGACTGCTCGGTCCGAGCGCGGGCCGTCGCCCGGACGCCGCTCCCGGAGGACTGCACCTCCTCTGCCGCCGTCGCCAAGACAGCGGAGGCCATCGTTGTTGTGGAGAACTCCTGAGCTGACAGCTGACGAAATGGGGCGGGGAGGGGGGGGACCTCAGCTGATCAACGTGGACATGTTAACTGTCATTTCCCCGCAGATCCCGACCGACGGATCAGCGGTACAAAATGCTCAAGGATGGCTCTGTCGGGCTCCTGCATCTTCCTGTCCTGCTTAAGCAACCAGGGGAGAAACAACAGCTTGCTGAGGTCTACAGTTACCTGTGGCTCCCTGTCTCCAACAGCTCCTCTCTGACTATACCATTCCTCCCTTTCTTTCTGTGTCTCTGAGGAGTTGTGTTGTATATCAGTAGCTCCTTGATGTTGGATGTAATTTGTGATTGGGTCAATTGGTCAATGCCGCCTCTTAATCGGTCTTATGTAACCACAAGAAGAAAATTAGAGGTAATGTTACATTTCCAAAGTTCATTTCAGTTCCTGCAAAAATGAGGCAAAAAACTGGATTTTAAAGGCGTATGTCTGATTCCAGACAGATGAATCATTGTCCATGAAAGTCTATGAAGCACGTATCTTCTAAGCTAGATCCTGACATCGACTGTTTTATGGCCCATTGTCAGAGCTCACTCGACTGTTGCTGCGCAGCCAAATAATAAACACACAAATTTAGTGTCCTATTAGTCCTCTCCGTTTAAGTTTTTTAAAAATCTGTGTTGAATATTACAGTACTACTGTTGAAGATCACATGAATAACATGTGAGTTGTCGGTTGTACTTTTGCTTTAACTTCCCTTTTCCATCGTTTCTGTAAGAGGCAATAATGGAATCAATGAGATACGATTATGTGACTGGTTCAAAGGTTGTTTTCTTTGTACAATGTGTCTACTGTATCTCCCTGAAGGAGCACAAATGCAAACACTGAATGGTGTGTTTAAGCTTTATGATGGTTATAATGATTATCCTTCATTGTTTCAGACTGTTATATAAAATTGTTATATTATTATTAACTTTGTATTTAAAGTATCTGAACCAATATGTACTAGGGTGTAGGTCATCCTTTTGCCATGTGGTCTGATTCTGGTATGGACTGTTGAATTTGAATGAGGCAGGAACATGAAGCCTTATTCTCTGATACTGAATGTAGTGGTAATGCATTTTTTAAAACGTTTACGCAGACCTTGTAAGGCATGATGCTTTATGGAAATCTCTTCTAGAAAAAAGGGCAGCTCACACTGTCTCGTGTGGGATTTTGCAGAAAATGGCATGGCAGGCGATATGACATTTTTATGTCTCTCTCCGAAATAAAACATACAAGCGTGTCAAGTAAAAGTTTAAAATTAGAGCTATGACAATGTTTTACTACATTTTACATGTGATTAATATTATGGCTCAACATGTGTTCACTTCTCATATGTTTATTTAATACAATATTACAGTATTACATGATAATGTATGAACAGAGGCCCAATGTCTAAGCAGAGTCCAGCATTCCATCCCAATATAATATTCACCTGTGGCCTAGGAATAGAACACATATATCATTACATTTCATTTAGCTAAGTGGTGCAACCCGTCATCCTTCCCCTCACTGAATTAGGCAGCAACTAAGAGAGAAAAATTGTATATCACAATTTGTTTGTGTTGCTTTATCTCTTGTAGTTATTTAAAGCCAAATGTATATTCAGTGCTGTTACTTGATAGCAACCGTTGCTATGGGGACTTGTCTGCTTTCTTTGCTCCGTGTAAAATCTGTGAAAGCTTTCAAAGTTATTGGCTATTTGCCTAATGCCCGCCATTTGGACCCAATTATTGTTGCGTCGGTTGCATCAGTTCAGCTTTCTGAACTGATGCATGAATGATGCATGAATGTTTTTGACATTATATACTGTATTCTGTCATTAAAGCTAGAGTAGGCCTGTGGAAAAAAACTGTTCATACACTGAACATATCAGCAGAAAAAGCCTGTTGGCTACACTAGTACGTTTTGGAGAAAAAAATGTCTATTATTTAGTCTACCTTTCTCACTGTCTTAAATAAATTGTCTCTTGCAGTAAATTGTGCCTAGATGATAATATATTTTCTTTTAGCCATTTGTGCTGCTATGCGTGTGTTTTCTGTCAGTTGTGTATAGTTGTATACCAAATGCGGAAACATTTTCTAGCAGTGCTTAAGCAGTATGGGGCCATTATTGTAGCAAAACTATTTACAAATGTGGAGAAGTAGTTATAAAGATCACTAATTCCAAAGCACTCTGGCTTATGGTCTTTAGCCGACACGCCAACATGTTTGCCGAGACGTGTCTGCAAGAGAAAGAGCCAGAGCATTTTAGTAGTATACTTTGGCTGGGTGCTACCACCGACTGGTGGTATGTAGGCTGTATAGCTACGCATTTGCAGATCTCTGCCACGAAGAAGTGTAGCAAAAGTCATGTGTAAAAAGACTGATGACAAAATACTTAAGCCAATAATATGCATACTGATTTTTTTTTTTACACATTTACAAATCTGATACGCACACATAGATTCTGATACACGTTTGCAGATTCCTGTACATATTCACAAATCTCAGTACGAGATTCTTTTAAACATTTATATATCTGATTACACACACACGGATTGAAATACAGTTACACAACTCTCCACTCACATTTGTAAATAGTTTTTCTACAATAATGGCCCCATAAAGCAGTCTCTTTATAAAATATATTGAGTACATAAACGCGAGGCTTGCAAAAATAGTATTCAGCAATAGAATAGTACACTTTTTCCTTAATCTAGTCAACGCTGGTTGAAAAGATATGACATGTTATGAAAATTACATTTACCTCTATACTGATCCATAACCTGAGCTGGTCAGAGGCCCAGCATTTTAAATGCATTTTAGGCTGTTCTGGTGCAAACTCAGAATATCTGGATTTAGCCCAACTCTGGTTTCACTGTATAATTACCCTAACCCAAACTTAGTTCAGCACATAGGACTAATTTAATGTGTCCTATTGTACCTCCTGGCAGTGTGTATATGCCCACTCCCCTTTCATTACAATTGACAGGCCAAGGGCCAATGTAAGACTGTTACCTCGAGTTATGACTAAAAAAGACTGTTTACTTATCTTAATCCAGAAATATTTGCTATATATTTGTACTAACTTTATTTTGTAATGCCAAGAACTGAGTAGAAGCTGTGAGCAAAGAGAGCCTACGATGATCTATGTCAAACTTCTCTACAAGAAAAAAAATCCTGCTTTAACAGGATATGTCAAGACTGTTCCCAGGAAAAAAAGTTTGATTTCCACACTTTCTGTTGAAAGACAGCAGTATCTAGTTATACGTGATTGTAAGTGGAGTAGTTCAAATGAATATTATTGAAAAATGTGGTGTTCTTTGAGGGTATTCTACTGTACAATTAATTGCAACTCCTTTCTGTGTAGTATGCATGTGTGAGAGAGCTACTGTCAATTCTATCATTGTGGTGTTCAATCACTAAAGCTTATAATCAGGCCAAAATTGTAGTAGGTATTTGTCAACACAATGATACTTGTCACTGTATATAGCTTAGCCTTTTTAAGATTGTCATAAAGAAAATCCAAATTGTTTATTTTGTATCTTTGTGTATTGCGCATTTCTGATGCTGATGCTCACAATGGCCCACATATTTTGATGCTTCGTTGGACTATCAGTGCTTTTTAAAAAATGCTTAGTTGTAGGATAAATTTGATCTTCATTACTTTTTAGAATATTCATTGTTTTGGGTTTTTTACATCTGTGATGTGGACATCAGCATCATTTTTATTAGACAAACTGTGGATCTTGTGTCAAAATAAATGTTACCAAGTGCTACTTATCTGTTTTTATTTATTTAAACATAAAGGCATATTGTTTAGATAATCACTTGAAGAGTATAGAGAAAACTATTTAACTTGTTTGTTTTATTATTATAGCATACACCCCAAGTTGTTGCCTAGGACACAAGCAATATTCTGCTGCGAATAACAGCAAATCTGTTCACTTCCTTTAGGGAGCAAATGTGATCATCACACACCTACTCACTGGATGGTGTCAGTGTGATTCGAAATGAATCATTAGGATAGGGACACTCCAACTGTACTACATATCAAATTATGGGGTTAATCATATTTTCCCAGTCTTCTATTCTATTTAAATATATTCAGATCCATGTCACACATGACACAAAATAAGATAAGTGCATTTGAAATTACCTTCACCATATTTGTTATTCTATTCTTTTGGAAGCTTTTAGCAAATTTTCCATATTGTTGTATGCCAAATACTAATTATGCAATTTAAATTCAATATTTGTCCACTTAACAATGAAAAAACACTTCATTAGTTAATTATATTCAATTAACTTATTATATAATTATAAGTTTCAGCATATTAGGCTATATATTCATCTAAGAATCCCAAAAACTACTATATATTCGTCACAATTTTGATGAAAATAGTTAATCACTTAGCCTACTCTATCTTATATTTGTCAGTATTTGGATATAAATGTAGATATCAAGCAGATTCACATATTTGTTGCCATTTTGACACTTAGGCCTATGTACTTTGCACAAGCATCACCATTTGACGACGATCAATGAGGATGATGATCACCCAACCGTCGTCATACATGCATGCATGACTCTCTTGTACCCTGACATGATCTGATGTCACATCGGCATTTTTCACAATTGCAGTATTTAATGGGGAATAAGAGCCCACATGAACCCCCTTATTGTGGTCCGACAGCCAAGTGTGCAGGCCACACACAGTTTAAGTGGTGACTCTACAGCAGTGTTTCCCAAGCCTCTCCTGGAGTAGCCCTTGTCCTGCGCATTCAAGAGCTCTCCCTGCTCAGTTTGTTATTGAGCAGCTTCAGGAGGTCATAACGAGTTGAGCATTTGAATCAGCTGTGTTGCAGCAGGGAGAGATCTTGAACATGCAGGACCAGGGCTACTCCAGGTGAGGCTTGGGATACACTGCTGTAGAAGGAAGGAAAAGGACACTATAGATGGGCTGGTGAGGTTGGTGTAAATCCACTTTGCATCCATGCACACTCATTGGTGTATTATTTAACACCAAGTCTTTTGTGCAAAATATATTTGATTGATGCTGATCAATTGGAGGGCATGAAACAGAGCATCTGCATACATAGGCTTCCATTGCCATCTGGTGGTGTGAATTTGAAATAGTAGTCTAATACAGTATTTGCCTTGTGAAAGACAAATGTACTTGTCTGTGGAATAGGGTGGGCAGGATAGTCTAGTGGTCTAGGTGTTGGACTCCCAGCCAGAAGGTCGTGGGTTCGAGCCCCAGTGTCAGCTTACATGTAAGCATCGTTGAGCAAGATGCCTAACCCCTAACTGCTCCATGTAATAGAACAATGTAATTGTAAGTCGCTTTGGATAAAAGCGTC
>JAOEHI010051364.1:0-18823 GCA_025447815.1 Percopsis transmontana | reverse complement strand
CTGGCCCCTCACCTGAGACCACTTTGCCATGGGAGACCCTACCTGGAGCCCAAGGCTCCAGACAACACAGCCCTCAGAGTCATAGGAACACACAAACCTCTCCACCACGATAAGGTGATGGTTCCCCGGAGAGGACGACCAGACTACACTTGACATTGGCTTTTAGCCATATTTGGCCAAATCTGGAGTTCCAGATAAGATATACTGGCTGACAGAGGAATAAAACCTATAATGCATCATGGGAATATACAAAAGTGACTTATTTTGAAAGCGCAAAGCTATATTTAATTAAGGTGCATCTCAAAAATATATTGTGGAAAAGTTTTTTTTTCCTGTAATTTCCTTCAAAATGTGAAACTTTCATATATTCTAGATTAATTACACATAACATGACATGTTTTAAGCCTTTTTTCGTTTTATTCTTGATTATGGTTTACAGCTCATGGAAATCAAAAATCCAGTATCTCAAAATATTAGAATAAAGAATTTATAATACACCTGCAAAGGGTTCCTGAGCCTTTAATCTCTGTCTAGTTCAGTACACACAACCACAATCATGGGGGGAGACTGCTGACTTGACAGTTGTCCAGAAGACACTCATTGACACCCTCCATGAGGAGGGTACGCCGCAGAAAGTCATTTGCTGGTCCACTATTTAATCAAGCCCAGAGTCAATGCAGCGGTCCACCAGGAGATTCTGCTCTAGAGCACTTCATGCTTTAAATGACGGAAAAAGATGACATTTGTTTTTAGATGCACCTGTATACAATTTATTACCACATTATGACAAGACAAATGGAATGAATGGACTGAAATATTCCTTTTAAAATAATTTAAATATACAAAAAAAATCCTTGTGGAAAAACTATTAATGTTTTCAACAAAGAATAAAGTATTTATTTTCAAATGTATGCATGTAAAGTATTATACTGTACAAATGTATAGTCTTTTTCAATAAATAAACTTTCTGTAAATCACATCTACAGTTAAGATAATGTATCAAGAATACAAAACAGCAGTGTTCCATTAGCGGCATGTCAGCCGTCACATTCTGGGCGGGTTTTTCCAAGCGTTTTACTGAGGCACTGTAATCTGTAATATTTAGTTAATAATTGCACTGGGTTACACACTGCTACAATACACTGCTCGGCTCCAGAAACAGCAAAAGATATATTCACCGTTAGCAAAAACTAAAACAGAAGATGAATATAGACAAGTTGTGGACCCTTTTCCACAGACTAGGGTCAACACAGTTGTAGCTAACACAATTAACAATGGCTTGATTTAGGTGTTGTGATTGGCAAGCACTTGAAAATACCATTTGTCAATGTATGCTAACAAAAACACCTAAAGAAAAAAAAGGACCTATCATTAATTACAGCTGTGGCCGTTAACCCTGCTATGAGACGTCTGAACCGGGTCCATTAAACCCTATGAGCACCAGTGCTTGGAGGGGCGTTCACACCACGTCCATGCCCAGGCCGCGGGCCACCTCTGTCAGGGCTTGGACGGCCCCAGACGTCCCACTGGAGTCACAGTCCTCCAGAGGGAGCTCTCCACACTCGTCCTCAATGTGAGGGACGCTACTCATGACGCAGTAGACCGGAGAGTCGCTGCCCCTGGGGCTGGCCTGGGGCGTCACCTCCTCCGCCGCCGACAGCTCCGAGGAGGAGCAAGAGGAGGAGCAAGACGGCGGGGAGGAGGAGCCAGTGGGAGAAACGAGGCTACTCGCTGCCCTGGCGCAAGCTCTCTTGGTCCGCCTGGGGCTACCGGGGCCTCTGCGGGTGACCTGGCGCTTCTTGGCCATGTTCTTCATGATCTCCTGGGTCACCTCCACGGTCTCATAGCGCACCATATTCAGCTTTAAGAAGCCGTCCTCATCCTCCTTGTACCTAGTGGGCAACGGCAACCTTTTAAAGGGGCATTCATTGAAAGGCGCGTAATTTCAGATGGTCAGCGTTAACCAGCCGTTAACAGTATACCTGAAGCGGGAGTGGCCAGACGGCCATTTTAACTGGTGCTTCTTGCGCAGGTGAAGCGTGAGTGTGTAACCCCAGGAGAATATCTTATCACAGATATGGCACTTGTACTTGGAGGTCACACCACCCTGTTGGCAAGAAATCTGGTCATAACCTGGTTAAAGATTAAAAACCTGGTTAAAAACAGGATCCAGTTCCATGCAGTGTTTGCCACCAACGCACCTCATGCACTCTCTTGTAGTGCTGGTTCATAGTGTGGGCCATGCGAGAGGAGTAGTCGCAGCCCTCCACGGTGCAGTGGTAGGCAGCACCCTCATTGTGGGTCTCCATGTGCTTCCGCAGGTCGTGTTGGTTTTTGAAGCTGTGGCGGTTCAGGATACACAAGGAATGAACCTAAGGCCCTACGCGGACCAGACTGTAGCACTGAATGATTATTATTACGAGACCAGTTTGGGCGGTGCGGTACAGAATGAAGCGCTATCGCGCGCACATTTCTGCTTACCCTAGCGAAATGTAAAATATGGACGTAACTGTTGGCTCGGCACAAAAGCCGAGCTTACATTTGCTTTTATGAATATCAAATATGTTCAAATGTGTTGCTTGGCAGGTATTTAGATGCAGATGGTGTTGGGGTTTTAATTTTAAAACACAAAACAAATAAATTATTTTAATTAAAAAAATAAATAAATTTTTGCTTGGAATTAAAATGTAATTTTAAGTCTTACAGGTCACAGGTAGATGTATATTTAAGGCAACCTATTCCTGTTTGTACAAGTTCTGCTCTCTTCCATTCCATATTTCACAATTGTTCATAAACATCTAAACATTGTTTTATTTTGAGGACTGAATGGTATGTTGATAAGTAATGCATGTTGTGAAATAACTACGCTAGCCCTGATGTCATTATGCGAACACAATGTTTGCTTACTATTGACAAATGTACTTCTTGTAAGTCACAGTGGATACAAGCATAGCTCAATGCTGTATGTGGACATGGAAATGTTGTGCCATTCCCAAATGGCTCATTAGGTTGAGGGGGCAGGCCGCTGTTTTGCACTCCTACCTGCTCTCACAGAAGTCACATGGGAAAGGCCGCTCGTCACAATGGCGGAACTTGATGTGAATCTTCAGAGTCGCCAGAGTGGTGCACGTCATGTCACACAAAGGACACTTGATATGATTGACTGTAAGAGAGGCAAGAGTCCAGAGACCAACAGGATCCTTAACAGCAATGGGCCAAACATTTAAACAGACTTATCAAAAATACAATAAAACTTACCGTGCTGTCGCACATGGTCCCGTAAGAGCCTCTCATTGGCGAAACCTTTGCCGCAATGCTCACACACCAAAGACGCTGTCGTTATAAGTAAAGAAAACAACTTTATTAATCCCTAAGGGTAATATCAGTTGTTGAGGCAGCATGTAAAGGTGGCAAGAAAACTAATTTTTTATATATATATTATTTTTTTTTATTTTTTAAAGGTAGAAAGACTAAGAAAAATATATGGAACAAATGCTGAAAATATGAGAACAAAACAACTGCAACAAAACCTGACTATTACCATGGTAATGATTACTAGGGCTGTGCTAAAATAAAATAAAAAATCTATACAGCAATATATCGCAACATTTATTTTCGCGATATACTACATCGATTTCCAGCTTAAAAATTCTTAAAAAAACATTTGTATATTTTTTTAGTTTAATTTTTTTTATAGATTCTTTTTTTTTTTTAACGGTGTGTGAACTACAACTGCTAGATGTCGCAGTACGGATAGTTGCCTAGAATTGACGGCCCCCATTTCTGGTAGAGTGAAATTTGGATGCAACATGACATGACATGACGCAGCTGACAAAATTACAGCGGCTCCTTAAAAATATAGGCGATGTGTCATATCTCAGCTCTTTGTGGAATATGGCAATATATCGCAATACGTATTGTATCGCAATGTATCGTGATGTAATCGTATCGTGACCCTTGTATCGTGTGATACAAGGGTGACAGACAGACTGATCCAAATGACGATCGGAGACACGCTGTGCTGATCCAGGCAGCGTTCTGCTCACCTTCTGGCTCAGCCTGCCTGTGGAGGTGGTCAAAGAACTTGGTGTTGCTGGAGAACATACACCCACAAGTAGGACAGGCCACAACCCTCTCCTGGGTGTGGCTCCGCAGGTGCTCTCTCAAACGGTACTTGATCTTGAAGAAGGCGTCGCAGCCTATGACGGAAACACAAGCAGAACTTGATCATTGCATGACATCCTCTCATTCTTTCCCCCTTAATTTTAATTGCCATTGTCTTAACGGTTTAACAGTCAAAACAAAGCTAAACAGAACTGTTCTGCTTAGCTTTGTTTGGACTGTTAAGAATGGCAAGTAAAATTAAGGGGGAAATAATGTTTTTTTTTAAACGTGCTCCATAAGTCAGTGAGCCGTACTGTTGCCTTGGGAGTTCGACATAATCGTACATTCGCCCGAAACATCTTAACGAAGGGACGTTCAGCCAGACTTGACTGTGGAGAAGACCCCGCACATGCACAGGGTTCCCGTTTCACTATTCCACCTGGCTGCCACCGCACTGAAATGTTTCAGGAAAACACCCGATCGTCGAGCTCATTGTACTGGCGGATTATGCTGACCAAATGACCCTTTCTTTTTGGACGGGAGACAACGGTTCTATGGCTTTCACGGTAGGCGCTACTGGCTGGAGATTAGGATATATTCTCCTCTGTCATTCGCCTCCTCTCACCCCGTCGTACCTGTCCAGTGGCAGAAGAGGGCCTGTTGCTGGTGTCCTAGAGGCTGCTGCTCGGTGCATTGAACATGATTGTCGACATGGCGATAGAACCACTCTGGATTGTTAAATATACTCTGTTTGGGGGAAGAGGAAAATATATATAAATATAATTGCGAATGCCCTCTAGAACAACAATAACAGTACTCCATTCCACTAAGTTGTTTTAACTGCATATATACATACATCACAGTGCTCCCACTGGCAGACAAGTCCCTCTGAGCCCTCGGACACCAGGTTGTTGCTGTGCAGGTCTTGCTTGCAGGTGGGCAGACTAGGGTGGGACTTGAGCAGCTGTGTCCCAACGAACTTGAGCTTACCATGGTATGTGTGGAAGTGTGCGTGGACCTCCAGCTCCCTGGGGCTACCCATGGCCAGGAACTCACAGCCCTCCCAGAGGCACGCGTAGTCATCTTAAACAGGAGGAAATAAGTGAGACGTAGGCATGGGAATCACCAAATAACAGGATCACGCGCAGGCTACGCAAGCATGCTCCCTGCTCACCTACCTAGTTCCTCCATGGCATCCCTTTCTCCCAGATGGTCTTTTAAGTGTAGAGACATATGCTCGCTCAGCTCCTCCATATTGGTGCCCTTGAAGGCGCATGATGCCCACTCACAGGTAACGACCAAATTCGAGAGATTTCTTCTCTTTGCCATGATGAAAGGTGAACACAAATCTTACACTTGGTCATCACCACCTAGTCACGAAACAGAGCGACATCATTGTTTCAAAGAAGAGCTTAAATGTCCTCCAATGTGTTTTCCAGAGTTGATTGGCTGTCTTGAGCGGATTTGTTCCCCTACTAGAGCCAAACTACCTACTAATCTGAACAACAATAAAGACTTGTACTCTGTCCTCCCAGTCTCCCACCTCCTTGTAATTTTATATGGACGATCCAAATAGGTTAAACACCGAAACTTACATTTACAGACAACCACCATAGTTTCTGGTATGTTCGGTGCACGCAGTACAGTTAGATTTCATCCCTTTCGTCTGACTCAAAGCTCTGCTTTCCCTCCAATGTTTTGTTTCAATTCCTGTCAACAACAAAGCGGAAGTTCTTCTTCGCTACTTTATTTACTGTCGCAAAACAAAAGGGAAAGGTGGGTATTGCCCCTCACTGAACCGGAGGGGGTAGAATAACTGCTATAAATTATTTACCAAGCATATTATATTATTTATTATATTATATTTATTATAATTTGTTTAACATATGTATGTTAGGTGCGGAACCATGCATTCTTATGTTACCATACTGAGGAAAATATCAAATGGGACATCCCATAACACAGTACCTTCACAATGAATTGGTGATTGAGGCTTCCATATAAATTATCTATGCGTGCGTGTAGATATTCATTCACATCCTTAAAACAAAATATTTCGTTATATTTTATTGATATTTATTGTTTCCATTCAAAAATAACTGTATATGTAATTTCATATCTCGCCCACTAGATGACATTATTGGCTGGTCACTTCGATCGTCCGATTAGAAAGAGCGATCACTTAATGAATTTTCACGATCAGTGAAAAACAGTATAGCAGTTTACACTGCAGTCTTTATTTCATCAAAATCTGTCTCACTGAATTTAACTAACCCTCTGAAACCCAAGCATTGATTTTATTGATGTAGAATTGTTTTATCCTTATCAAACTGTTTTTAGCAAGCCCCTAGTCTAAGAAAATATAGGCTAATGATTTTCTTTTACATTTTTTCTTTTTTGGAGGATTTTGTGAAAACGGTGCAAAATTGCAACATTTAGATATCTACTGCAGCACACACACACACACACATACGGAAGAGGATTAGGGCCATGGTGAAACATTTATTTGAGTTCTGACTTTATTCTCAGAATTCTGATTTTAAACTCAGAATTCTGACTTTAATCTCAGAATTCTGACTTTAGTCTCAGAAGTATTGGCACCTGTAAACCGTCTATTTACGAACGCCGGATCACATGACCGCAGTTTACAGGTTCCTATACTTCTGAGATTAAAGTCAGAATTCTGAGATTAAAGTCAGAATTCTGAGTTTAAAGTCAGAATTCTGAGAATAAAGTCAGAACTCACCAGTGGCCCTAATCCTCTTCTGTACACACAGTACCTGTACAATACCTACAGTGGCTTCAGAAAGTATCCAGACCCCTTCACGAACCTGACTGAGGTTGTGTGCACTCTGCAGGTTTTCTTCAATGACCTCTCTGTATTTATGTCTCCCTGCCGCTGAGAACCATCCACAAAGCACGATGCTTCCACCACCATGCATCACTGTAGGGATGGTATTAGCCAGGTGATGAGCCAGACATAGTGTTCTGCCCAAAGAGTTAAAATTTAGTCTCATCAAACCAGATATTCTTTTTCTTCATGCTCTCAAGAGTCCTTTAAAAGCTGTTTGGCAAACTCCAATTACACTTAGGTCATTTAGCAGATGATGCTTTTATCCACGACAATTACATGATGCTATTAATGGAGCAGGTAGGGGTTAGGCATCTTGCTCAAGGATGCTTACAGGTAGGCCAACTCCGGGGCTTGAACCCACAATCTTCTGACTGGGAGTCCAACACCTAGACCACTAGACTATCCTGCCCCCTACTGGCTGGGAGTCCAACACCTAGACCACCAGACTATCCTGTCCTCCAAGCGGGCTGTCTTTATCTGTCTTTATCATCTGTCTAGCCACTCTACCATAAGGGCCTGATTAATGGAGTGCTGCTTCAGCTGAGATAGTTGTGCTTCCTACAGGTTCTCCCATCTCTGCAGATGACTTAGAGTGACCGTTGGGTTCTTGGTCACCTCCCTGACCAAGGCTTTTTTGCCCGGTTACTCAGTTGCCCAGATAGCCAGATCTACAGTAGGAAATGTTCCAAATGTATTCATATTATTATTATCTCATTAAATGTGGTATTATTATTTATTATTATTGAGACCACTGTGCTCCTGGGAACACTCAACACTCTCAAAATGGTTTTATACTCATACACATATACTCGTCCATTCAATTCCATTTGCCACAGGTGGACTCCAATCAAGTTCTATGCACATCTCAAGGATAATTACAGCATACAGGATGCCCCTGACCATACTTTGGAGTGCCCCAGCAAACTGTCTGAATACTTATGTGAATGAGAGATTTCCGTTTTTGAGTTTTAATTAATTTGCAAACATTTCTGGAAACATGTGTTCACTTTGTCATTATGGGTTATTGGGTGTAGATTGGGCCTTTTGTGTGAATAAATGACACCCATTGAAGCCCAGTGTTGCGAATTTGCAACACTGAAACAAATCCCCCAAATCATTCTTTCTTTTTTAATTATTAAAGTATTCTATCACTAAACATCTTTAGAATAAAGGGAAAAAATCCAAGTTGTTTGAAGTTGGAATGTGGTATGTCTTACAGTATTACAATTTTCCTGTTAAAGATTATGCTATGATAAGGTTTAGAGTGTGGGGTGTTGGGATATGTAGTGTTTGTCTACATTCAGTCAGGAATAGGCACTATAGACAGTTTCAAATAGATGTTGCAATTTCACAACTGTGGGCCTCTGGGGGTCCAACTATATTATCATAATAGTAAAACAAGACTTACAAAAATTACAATCTTGTAAATTAATGTAGTTTGTCAACCTTGAATGCCTATGTTGGTGTTAACACCAAAATGGATTAAATAAAAACGATACCTTGGCGATGTTCTCTAATAGAAACAAGTTTTAGTAGATCCAGTTGATCGCAAAATGTGCCACTGCGTGTTAATCTTGCATGCTGACATGGGGACATTGCATTTGACTCTCCACTGCCATCTCCAGTCTTTATTCATTCAATATTTTATGTTGCTCACAATGTAAATTATTCATTATGTCTGGATGACTGATTCGCAGCGCAAATAAGCATCAAAACAAAAATGTTTTACAGCTTACAATTTGTTTCGTAAATTTCATTCTTCTTACATCAGCATTCTTTTTGTCATACCCTAGAACGTCTCTTGGTTGACAGACTTAAATAACAGAAAAATGGCATCCCTAAAGACATTTCTTTAAATGTAACAAATTAATCTACATAGGCTACTACAGTTATACAACAGTATGCCATATGCCCACATAAATGTTAAAATAATTTCACTATTCCAATGACACAACTTAAAATATTACGTTTTAGCAACATTAATGTTGATATGCCTTACAGAAACCTTCATTACTTAACAGTGGAGCGGGCATCATTTTACACGCAATAAGTCACAGCAGATGATTCAGAATCGTAATTTTAATCAGAGTTCATTCGGAGCAAGCTGAGAATACAAGCACGAATCACAATGCAGCAGTAGAATGACATCGTCACACCGTCATTTCACTCTGGAGTCACACAACGTAAGATGAGAGAAATATAGCACCAGGGTATTGGCGTGCTCAGCAGCACATCTACGTGGTAGCAAGGCCAGACTGGGTGCTACACTAGCAGGCAGCAGAGGTCGGACACCGAAAGCACGCACTCTCTCTCTTTCACACACACACACACACACACACACACACACACACACACACACACACACACGCATAGCCACAGACAGAAAGGAGACCCAGAGAACCTAGTACTAGACTGGGCCACACTGTACACACACTGTAGCCACCTGGGCTGAAAGGATGTAGTGTATACCTAGTGTCACTAAAGAACATTGGGATGGCACAGTTGGTACCACCTCATTCCACACTCACGGTGAATAAATGTGATTATAGTATGTTCAGACAGCCAACGACTAAAGAGCAGCACTTCAAGTCCTGGCCTACTCCTTGTCTTCTAACACCTGGAGTGATCAGCCCGTAGGAAGTGAAGGTACTGAATACCATTCTACCTCACAAAGGCCTATACGGATAATTATTTTACTAAGCACAACTACAGCGGAATAGCTCAGTGAGGAATATGGGGTGCTATGTCACCATGAAAGCTGCATCATGGTTAGTAAGTTAAAGAGTTGGGGAGTGGACAGTGACCAGTTTAACAATCACAATTTTTGTGGGTAGAACCAATCAGATGGATATATTCTGGAGCTTTAACAACCACTATACTATGTTTTTATTTTTGAATCTTTGTGAAAGTCTATGTATTTGTTCCGTGGAGTGACATCAGTCTATCACTAAACATGCATTATAGCTGTTTTACCACTACCACCACAAAATTCTTTCAATTACTTTGTTTACAAGCTACAATGTTATGTATACGCCCTACTACAATGGTGTGACTACTTGACCAAAATGGGGTCTTCCATGCAAGTTGTAGCAATTATATTACAGTTCATTTGGTTTCTTAGCAACCAAACTGATGATACTAGATACCCAGAACAATGAAATCAAACCAGGACCTTACAGCAGAGGCACTGCAACCAGGTAAGGCAACAGAAGTTCAAATGTTGTATCTTCAAGAAACCTTACACTCAATACTGCCTCCGAGAGGAACAAAGCATTGACAGTGTCTACAGTCATTACATGATTCATTCAATTAGGTGGTTATAGTATATTCATCAAAGTTCAAATATGTCCGTTCACTCTCTCTCTCACCCTCACACACACACACATACATCACATATGCACCAATAGCTGTTTCATAGTTAAAATTATGGAATTAATAATATAGAGAAAACAAAAGTGCACACACGCAGACGCACAAAGAACAGTTCATATAAATATGCCATATGTAGAAATCTATAGCTCAACACCACACAGTAAAATGAGAAGAAAATAGTAAATGAAAACAAACAAAGAGATAAATTAGATGAATGAGAATCAGAGGCCTGATTAATCACATACTACTTCCTGAACAGCAGAAAAGGAGATGCATCCGGAGAGAGATTTAACATTTTACTTCTTAGCCTCAGCCAGTCTGTTGCTGATTTCCTTGCTCTTTTTTGTGACCACTGGCTTGGGCTCTTGGGTGCTTGCAGGTTTCTTTTTGGCTGCCTGGGAGCCTGCAAGATGCTTTTCTTTTGCCTTCTTAACCACTTTTCCTGTTGTTGTAGCTGGTGTCTTCTTTGGCCTTGAGCGAGACACTGGCCTGTCCACCTAAAGTAGAAAATAGGAGCACATTCTGCGATTCAACTGCTGTATGTTTCAACTATTTATCATTCGGTAAGGTTTTCACATATATAATGTATTGTCTTCATACAAATGGTGAAACCAAATGACACATTTAATAGAAAGGTTTATTTTTAACATGCAATACATACCCTCTTCATTTGTTATTAATAAATGAAAGGAAGCAAATGTCATCATATACTGGTGATATTTGCATAATGTGGTTAGTGCAATGAAAATATAAGCAAAATGTTTACCATTGTATCTGTGCCTTATTATTGGTGGTTCGTGCAGTTTTAGTATAGTGTAGTGTTGTTTTTCACTACAGATGTGTTGTTGAAAACAAAAAAAAGATTGAACATAGTTGTTTGGATAAGGTGTCATCTTTATATATAAAATTTTAGATTTTGGAGGACGTTATGTTGTGTAAAAGAACACGTAACAGTTTTAAAACTGAAAAGCAGTCCTATTGGAAAAGTAATAATAATAAATGTAAAAGGTAGCTCTCCATTTTGACTGGATCCTTAGTTGAGGTACACTCCTTGTAGGGGGATGAGTAGAGAGGAGTGTCAACTAGTCAGGAGTAGCATGCACTCAAAACAACATTGTTTTTGTAATGCTGGTTTCAACCAGAAAGGTAATTCCAGAAATGAATTGAGCAGCGTCCCTTTAATGCCACCAGCGTATCTTCTATCCACGAACCATCGCGGCCAGTTGTTGCCATTATTAAGTCCTACAAAATGTGCAAAGGCATGTGCCTAACATTATAATTTAGGTTAGATCTGGTAGGAATGATAAGTGTGTCTCAAGGTCAGCTCTTGATTGTAAATTATGCTGTTTGTGGATATGTGTGTGTGTGTGTGTGTGTGTGTGTCTATCAACCCGAGGTCAACACCATGCCTTCTAGAATAAATAGACCACACACCTGACTACAGCAGATTTAGAACAGAGCTGCTCTCATTCTCTGAGATGTCCTATAAGAGTGAGAGAGGGATTGGCCATATAAACATACAGCATGCAGACACATAACCTAATAGCCTGTATTAACCATACCTATAACCTTGAAATCTTGAAATTGCTACAATGCACACAATGATACTTACTTCTTGACTTATTGGTCTACATTAGAAATATTTAAAAATGTGGGAAAAACATGAAAAATGTCACATTCCCCACAATTACTGTGAATACCTTGGTCAAGGCAAAAAATGTCCAATGTGGTGTTTATTTGACTTCCAATCCACTGGCTTTAACTTTACGTGAGGTAAATTGGACCTAATTCCATTTGTGGGTCACTGCCATGCTACTTGTACAGTTTATTTATATTGTTCAGATACAAATGACCCATTAACTAAATAAACCACTATTCTTCCTGGGGAATGTCAATAAATACATGTACGAGTATGTATGTATGTATGAATGTATGCGTAATGTATCCAGCAATACATTTTATTTTATTTTGACTATAACAGATATTCTAATAGTGAATATTTAGAATTATAGGTATTTTTTTGTATAAATTTCCAACCAAGGTCTTTCAAAATGGATACTCTATCAGCAACATTTATGACAGTGGTAAAGTAACCTACATAAACCTTATGAAAGGATAACTCATAGTATATTAATCACAAAACATCATTCCTGGCAGTAAGCAGAGCTACTATAGAATTATTGGGTGTGTTTTATTTAACATGCATTTTACCACAGAAGACAGCTTGACAGTGGTACCAGTTTCATTCTGTGTGTGCTGAGATGTACTCACCTTGCTGGTTTCCTTGCCAGGCTCACTATACAAGCTGCGTATCCTCCTGCGGTCCACCAGCTTATTGTCAGTGGGCTGTACCTTGACCTGCTCACCCTTGAACGTGGCACTGTAGCTAGTTTCCAGGCTGGTTTCCTCCACTGGGTGTTTATACAGAGATGGGGCTTTAATAGCCTTTGCTGGCTTCACGTCTTTGTAGGCCTTGAACTCATTCCTAAGAGAGTAAAATGGATTCAAAATAATGTATTGTTACTCATTATGAAATACGGGCGACAGTACTACATGATAAAAACATTTTTTTAAACCCATACATAGAGTTGCAGTCTCAAGTAGATGTTTGTGGTTAATGGTACATTTAATTCAGAAAGTTTAAAAATACAATAAGCAAATTATACATGACATGATTTGTGTCCAAGCGTATGATTTGAAAATTCAAATATTTCCTAACTGTATTCTGTATATCTGCTGCACCATAGTCCTATTGATTTTGGCACTTAAATATCTTTACTCAATATAAAACCAATGTTATTAACCAAAACATTTACTCATATAATCCCTTATGACCCTATAACATCACATCCTTATGAAATCACCTTGATTAACCTATTCAAAAAGAGGTTGCAGTGGCACTTTCATTAACATGGTCAATATACTGATACAGTACTTTTATATTTAATCCCACTCTGAGTAATGTAATAGCCTATTCTCCTGTTTCAATACTTCCTATCGACTGATGGATTTTCAGCACAAGATCATATTACACCTTAAATATTTCCACAATGACTGGACTATAAGGAATATGACTTTTTTTTTATTGGGTTTTGATTGGCCCAACTAAAAATATATGGACATTTATGTAGTGCTCTGAGCATTCGACTTATTGTTTCTCTCAGTTAAATGCACATTTTCTGCAGCATTTATTTATTTTATTTTTTTAGTTTGTGAGCAGCAAACCTATTCAGTACTCATTGATTTCGTTGGAAAATCCATTGGATAAAAATGCAGGATATCTATGACAATAACTTGTCAATAACTGTCTATCAATCATTGGAGACTGATATGACAAAACATGCACTGCCAAATAACCCAGTCAAAGAAATCTTCAAAGTAAAAGGTGGGCCTAGTACACATGTTTGACCAATTTGTGAAGGCCATTGTTGAAATGTGGAAACGCTACAGATGCCTTTCCATGCCTGATATTAAGACTGATATTAAGCCACTTTTACATTTATGAACCTAGCCTAAATGTAATTAATACATAACAAAATGGAAGCCGTAAAATGAAGTTGGTTTATGGCCTTAGGTCTACGCACACTTTTATTGTATTGGCCGTAACCTTAAGTTTGTCATAAATTGTTACTACTATAATATTTATGATCACGTGGCCAATTTAAATTACCTGTAGCTGCTACCAGTGGAGACCACTTCTTTTATTTGCCTGTTGAGAGCATCAGCTGCAGCTCTGCCTTTCCTTTCCAAACTGGCATCCGTAGGCAACTGTTCCTCCGTTTTCTCACTGACTTTTCTTTCTACAGACTTCTCCTTCTTGGGTGCCCTCTTTAGCGTGCCTTTTGACTCTTTCTCTTGCACTCTCTCTTCAATTTCACTCTTCTCCACGCCGCTTTCGCCTTCAGTAACCGCATGCTCTACCTTGCTCCCCTCTCGGGCGCTTGAGGCAGTAGGGCTTGGTCTGGGGATCCAGGGGTGATCTCCCTTTTTCGGGATAGGCCATGGTTTGTAATCCTTCTGATACTGTGTTTCTGTGTTAAATGGGGTAGCAGAAGGTTGGTATTCATTCCTCGGCTTGCAGCTAGGTTCAGGGCGCACTTTCCAGGCTTTGAAGTCTTGGCGCATGACGGACGAAGAGCCATCTTTGCCTGCTGCGGCACCCGTCGCGGGCGGTGCCTTTCCTTTCTCTTCACTGAGATGAGGCTGGGTTTCTATAGCAATGGGGTCGGTCCTTTTCTGTTTAGGTTGAGGATGATGAGGAAAATGTTGCACCTCGCCCACATCCGAATATTTCGTAAAAACCAAAGGCACCGCAATGTCCGCTTTGTCTAACTCACTCCAAAAGCGATTGATGCAGCAAGCACGCGTAATGCATGGCCATGCCATGATTAACGAACCGTGTGGAAAATGCACAGAAAAACACGAATCGAATCAATTTCAGCTCAACGGGGCGAAATGAACGTCCTATACTCACGAATTGAAGGCTTGAAATGGTCGGCCCGTACACATGCAAACGTCCATTCAGCAAAATTCCAATTGTGTTAATGCTTTGTGATAGCTTTTTGATCACGTTTATGGTAAACTCGGCTTGCTGGTTTCCTTTCGCAGACAGCTTACTCAAGTTTAAATTGACTTTGTGAAGCACATTGCTTGCTGGTTGCGCATCAAAATGACCCCACCCACATTTGTGATGCCTCGAGATGTCCGGGGTCTGCACTATTAGTTTGCACGGCAAACTGTTACCTGAGTTAGTCAGCGTCTGGACAGCAAAGCGGGAGGAAACTATTGTAACCCTTTCATTATGTCGAATGCTTACTTCATTTTATCCAAACCAAACTGGTAGCCTTCAGTTTGGACGTGCTGACTTGCTTCCATCATAAAGTAGCCACAGAAGGACTACATCATTTAATTTTAATCCAGTATTTATTTAAAATGCCGAATCATTCTATCTATCTATTATGAACTAAATATAATATGCTACTGATATGCCATTTAGTCTGGTCACCTTGTTTTTGGGGATACTGTAGTATATATTTAGCATATTTCGTGTTTATTTGCACAAACACTCATCCTAAATATATTAATTCACTGCTATTCATTATTAAATTATAAAATCCCAAAAGTGTGTCCTGTTTATGTTGATTCGTAATACAATTACTCCCTCTTGTGCCTACCTTGCCTTATGACTGTGCAGTACAAATAAACCAAATGAGGCCACTTTATCTGTGAATGTGACTTGCATAAAAAAGCTGTTATTTCAATGTATAATCATTAACAAGAACACATTTCTGAAACAAAGAAGGGTGAATAATTTGTCTATCATATTTAATAGAAAAATAACTGAACATTGATCATACAAAATGAAGCTAGAAAATATATTCAGAAAAATCATAGTCTAAGCTATCTACAATGTAAATATTGAAGACATTTTCATCCATGTCTAATGTAATCTATGTCCAACTGTACACTCCCATTTTAGGTTTTTGTATATTTAGCAACATTTGTCTTTTCTGTCAAATGTGCTCAGTTTGTTAGCAAAGTAATATTACATTAAAACATAAAAACAATTCAAGTCTCCCCACATCCAATTAACTGACAATTATGAACTTCAGCTTCAGTGTCTTAATTCATTAACATCTTCTCTGCTTCAGTTTCATTTTCCGGTTCATCCTCAGGGTAGAGTCTGCAATATTTGTCCACCATGATATCCAAGTCGTGCTTCACATGAGCGTTCACATAGAGCACTGCAAGACTCTTGCTTCGTTGCTTGACGGGTGTGCTGTCAAGGTAAGCTTGCAGCCGTTTCCTGGCTCTGTCAAAGCAGCAATCCTCAAAGGTCAGCACTGGCAAGGAGGACAGAACCTTGAGGAAGGCGTTAACATTGGGAAAGAACTTAACATCTGGAAGCTGAAGGGTCTCATGGATAGTGGTTGGCAAACGCACCTCTTTTCCTCTGTGCTTCCACTTAATTCTCCAGCAGTGAAGTTCTGCAGGGAGCGTGTCTGGGTTGGGGAGGTCCTTGCGGTAGATATCTGCATGGTTCTCCTCAGAAGTGTTAAATTTCATTTGACCCATGATGGCTGGGACAAGTGACAGGCATTTGAGGGCCTTGACGTTGGTGTCAGAGAAAACATCCTCCACCTCATGGATGATGCCACGCATCACGGGGATAGTCACATACTCTTTAAAGTATGCCTCCGTTTGGATTTCCCCCACGTCAGATGCCCGCTGTTTTCGAAGAAACAACCGCGGTACCGTCACAGGAACATCGATTGCAGCTGCTAAAGTCACTGCCTCCTCAAACCAGAATTCATGGTAGACATCGATGTTGTCAATAACTTCATTTAGTGAATGCAGGACAGCTGTTAGGCTGTTGGCAGCAAAAAACACAGCAAGTGTCTCCCCTTGAAGATTTCTGCCAAAGGCTCTGGTATAAGATAGAGCATTTTTCAAGATGACAATAGTAACAATTATCTCAAAGTCAGCCAGGATCTCTGAGATTGAATAGGCGTTTGCTCTAACTGCATCATTAAACTTCCCATTTTCATTCTGTCGGATGTAGTCCAGACAAAGCACAAGCGACTCTAGCATATCTACCATCAAGTCAAAGACGTTGTGTTGTTCTGTCCAGTGTGAGTTGCAGGCCTGTTTCAGCATCAGTGCTTTTTCATAATTTCCCTGGAAGTAAGCAGAAATAGAACTCTCTAGTTCACCCTGGGTGGAAGGCTTAGTAAAGAAAACATCAATCTTCCTTAGGGTTTCCATGACAATCTGGACATTGGGGAAAGGCAGACTATTGGCCAAGTAGATGTTTAGCGCTGTAGAGGAGCAAGGCATTTGCAGTGCCAGGGGATACTTCTCCGTCAACATTACTGCCACAGCTTTCATTTTGGTGGTAGAGGTCCCAGTGGCTTCATGGGCCTGTCCACGACATTCCTCCATGTTCAGTCCCCAGCGAGCAGTCAGCTGGTCTTGTAGCCTCTCTACCAGCGAAGCCTCATTGCCATCAAATGGCATAAAGTCTAAAAACTCTTCACGAAGAACGTTCTGTTGATTCACAAATCGCAAGAACAGAGGCAGGCATTTCTCATTTGTAAATTCCACCAGGTCACCTGTAATTAGGGAGAAAAAGCGACTCTCTCGCACCTCCATGAGTATTTCTTCTCTAACTGTGTTCTCACAGACATCCAGGAGCTGGCTCTGCTGGCCTGCAGAGACATACTCTGTGTTCACAGCAGTTGTCCCAAAACGCTTCTCCAAGGCTGCATCTCCACAGTTCATTCGGTAATGCAGGAGTGCCTGGAAGTTACTGCCGTCTTGTTCAGCATCAGATGCGTTGTAAGTGGACAGTGGGATGTTCTGATTTCCCAGCATGAGAACAATCTCAAACAGGGATCGCATATAATCACGTAATTCTTTCTCTTCTGGAGACAATTGTGGTTCATCCTCATTGTTGCTGCTGCTTTCCTCAACAGCTGTGTCTTTTTTTGAAATCAACTGCTCAATAGAGGAGGCCACTGGAGAAAAAAAGGCAAATTATAAAATACATAAAACAAAATAAACTACCGGTAATTACAAATATATTCAGAGAAAGCATGAGCTATTTACTTACACCTTCTTTCCTTAATCTTCCTTATATCGTCTTCAGTCTGTAAAAAGGGTGGTTGCTTATTTAGAAATTGGATTTTCAATCAATTGATTGCTACAGTATTAAACTAAATATGTAGAAAATTATTATTTTCATACTAGTTCTTTAATCCTCTTGCGATGTCGTGTTTGAGGATTTTTTAAATGGCTTGTCAAATCAAATATTGTTGGAATTGCCGTATCTTTCAATACTGTCCTATAAGGGCTCTGGGGAACAAAAACAAAACAAAAAGTTACACATGCTCTTTGAAAAACATTTTTTAAACAAGTGATATAGATGCTGCAGGAGGTAATAAAATATATACTACTTACTGTTTTGCACACCATTGCTGGATCAAAGTGTTTGGCACACAATCTGTAGTGCTTGTTCAGTTGATCAGCGGTTTTTGCCTCTAAATCTGCCCTACGACAGTTCTCAACCCAGATCCGACATCTAAAAAATTAAATATAATAAACAACAACTTCACGTTCACTAGCACAGCCTTCCCAGGATCAACAGATAAAGTGAATTTCATTTAATGTTGTATTCAAGATCAGAATGAAAAACAAAATACGCCAGAGACGAGACAAAAGTAATGGGAAATGTCTCACCACAGATCTGTCATCACCAAAATAGGTAGATCAAAGGGAACACCTAACTTTGTTTTCTTTTCAACCTAACTTATGGTTGTTGAGAATTTTGACTTTATAAAAAGCATCAGTAAATAAACTAAACAAAGGAGCCAAATTCATTCAATGTAAATAGGCATATTGCATGACAATACGTGATAGACCTCTCTCTCTCTCTCTCTCTCTCTCTCTCTCTCTCTCTCTCTCTCTCTCTCTCTCTCTCTCTCTCTCTCTCTC
>JAOEHI010051363.1:0-18826 GCA_025447815.1 Percopsis transmontana | reverse complement strand
GAGAGAGAGAGAGAGAGAGAGAGAGAGAGAGAGAGAGAGAGAGAGAGAGAGAGAGAGAGAGAGAGAGAGAGACTATTCATTTGCCATCTCATTTAATCCTGCAGTGTACTGGCTGGCTCAGCCCGCAGGGCTTGTTAACGACCAGTATTAATGAAGCTCACTATCTTCATTATATATACACACACACACACAAAATAACAGACACTAGCACAAATGTGCACGGGTGCTGTCTTCATACACTCACTCACACACACGTACACACACACTTCCTTTGAAGGCCATGTACAAATCAGTGTGTGTGCCTGCCTGCCTGCGCGCACGTCTCTGTTCTGCTTTATCTTCCAAGCATTAATAACACATGATCACCCTGCCCTTAGAAAACCATACTGCTGTTCTTTGTATTGGGGACTGTGAGAGGGAGAAGTGGGGGGAAAGACAGGAGCGAGAAAGGGAGAAGTGCGGGGGGGAAAGACAGTGAGAGTGAGAAGTGGGGAGGGGGAGAAAGAGAGAGAAAGAGAGAGAAAGAGATTGCTTTGTAGCAGGTTAGGACGTGAAGACAAACTGAGAGAGAGCGAGAGAGAGAGTCCCATAGCGAGGGGTAGAGAGAGGGCTAAAAGGAGAAATATTACACTATTAAGTCAGACATCTTTTGAGGTGGAGTGTGAACTGGTCGAGAGAGAGAGAGAGAGAAATGTAGAGCGAGGCTCTGAGACACAGTTGGGAATGACGGAGGGAGACACAGAGGAGAAGAGGCAAAGGGAGAGATAGAAATCGATAGTGGGGGAGGGATGCATGAGAGCCAGAGAGACAGATAGTGGGACGCAGAAATAGAGCGATTCTTCAAGGGGTGGCGCGATGGAGGGATTATGAAAGGGAGAGAGACAGAACGATGGGGGAAATGAAAAGCATAGACGTGTACAGTAAGCCTTCAAGGAGAAGGAATGGTGCCCATTACAGGGGAGTGGGGCGGGGGGGAGAAAGCTATGGAAGGCGGGGGAAATATGGAGATCATTCGTATTAGAAGGAGCACAAAGATCCAGTGAGAGATGAAAGGGTGAGACACACAGGAACATAGATAATTAGCCTGGCTCCCACATACTGTGGCTTATTAGCTCAGGATGGTTACCCTCGATGCCGGGCATGCACACACACACACCTCTTAATTTTTCCGGGCTGTGGTACCCTCACTGTCCTTTTCAGAGTTCCCTCACTTTCACATGGGGAAAGTGTGCACACAGACTTTTTGTTTAAATGTTAAAGGATTAGACTCATTCATAGACCCACAGATTGCCATTTATAGTGAAATACTGTATTTCTGACCCCTTTTTTGGGTTGAAAATGTGACCCCCTTACCCCCCACACAAACACACACCTCTCTCCGCACACAGACTACACAAATCAAGAGAGAGAGAGATGATATTGTAGCCTCATTTTTATTATTTTTATAATATAAAAAAAAAAATGTAATCCTACTCACTTCATGGGATGGTTGGGCCTGCATTGATGCACAGAGGATCATTTTAAACCCTCAGACAGGCTCTGTATTTGTTTTTCAGATACATAAGTGCAGAAAATCCAGACTCGCATAGATATGTACATGCCAGAGTCAGCCAGAGGTCTGTCCGTGAACCTCTGCTTCAGGGCCATATCAGTGATCAGATCAATCAATGACTCCTCTATTTCAAGAGAAATTTTAGTTGGATTTGGGAGAAAGGATTCCTAATCTACTCGTCTGTCGGCCCCATTTTCTGGAAAATACTCCCGAAACTGTGTTGTCATTCCATCAAGATGAGCCCGAATAAGCACACACAGGTCAGCCTTTGAAACCGTGCTGTCATTCAAACACTCCTCTAGAGCAGAGAAAGCCTCAAACCTCTCGTTATCCAGACGACTTTGCCACAGGCGTAGCTTTCTGATCCATGCTTCCATATTGTGTGTGAGAGAGAAGACAGATGCAGCTTTCCTTTGCAGTCCCGCATTCAACTCGTTAAGACGGCTAGTGGAGAGTTTTTCTCTTACAGAAATGCTCTCACCTCATCTCGGAGCTCGTAAAGGTGACTCAGGACATTACCCCTGGACAGCCAGGGTGATGTGGTACAATAGCTGATGGTGTCCTGCTCCCATCTCTTGACAGAGAATCTTGAAGAGCGGTGCACTTGTCACTCTGGACTGTAATTGACTGTACGAACAGCTTCATCCATTACTTGTTTGACCTGGGGTGGCATTTTCTTAGTTGCAAGGGCTTGTCTATGCATCATACAATACGTTCACAACACTACGGGAGCGACGGCCTGTAGGTCTACTTTAGTTGACTAGCCCACTGTATTTGCCAGTCACAGCTCGTGCACGTCTGTTGCCATGCGCCCAATGTGGTTAGACACAGTATCGTCTGAATCTGGTAGCTGCTCGGCAGTGCTTTTCCCACACATAATTGAAACTTTTGGATTAGTGGCGGCTTTCTGTAGGGTAGACTGTTGGCCTCTTAGCTTCTGTAGCTTTCTTTAAAAAAACTCAACCGGTTTAGACTGCAAAGTCGAGTGTCTGGTCTGCAAGTAGCATAGCAGTTTGGGGGGCTTTAGGCTTTCCTTGGCCAGTACTTCCCCACGAACAACACGTTGTGGTCGTGCATCTTCTCCATCGCTTGTCTGTGTAAAACCGTATTCTAGGTACTTTTCGTTGTATTTTCTAATTTTTCCTCAGCGCTTGTGCAACACTCTTAGCGGAGATGCTGTGCAATGGCACTGCTTTGGGGTATCGCATTGCATAGTCCGCCAACATTAATACAAAGCGATAGCCGCGAGCACTCCGCTCAAATGGCCCGATGAGGTCCATAACCGGTCGAACGGAACCTCTACCAGCGGCAATGGACGCAACGCCGCCATCGGAATAGACGGATGGTTTACTAGCTGGCAATCTGGGCAGGACACACACCAGCGGTGCACGTCGGACCAGATCCCTGGCCAGTAAAATGAGCCTATATTCACCTTAGCGTCTTTTTACTCACCATGTGGCCTGCCATTGGGTAAAGGTGAGCCACCTGAAAAAAGACGACTCTTAGGTATTAGCACTCGTACCTGAGCTGTACGTCCCTTCTAGGCCATCAGAAGCAGTTGGAGGCTCCGTCACTTGCAGCACCTGCCCAACCTCCATCCGTGAACATTCTCGGCGGATACCAGACAGACAGTATATTTACCTGTCCACTGCTAACTAGGTAGCACTGTTACATGGCGTCTAATTCCTGGATGCTAGCCGCTTTGTGTAAACACATTAAACTCTGCTAAACTGAACTCAAGCAGCACTACGCAACGTTCAAGCCTGATTTGGACCTGATCATGAGATGGTCCAAATCAGGTGAAATCGTGCTACTTTAGTACCGTAATCGTTATGTGTGTGTGTGGGTGAGAGATGAGCAGCATCAAGATTCAAAGTCGTTATGTTAAGTGCAGATGGCGGTCATTAAATGAAACGTCCATACTTTTCGTGATTGTGTTCGATTGAGAAATCGTGTAGCGTTGCTCTGTCTTAAGCCACTAAAATAATGAGGATACAGCAGAAGCCCTGCAGGAACCCTGTGGGGCTTCTTTGAAATGGTCTGAGGTAAATATTATGGTCTAGCATAGATTGGAGCGCATTTGTTTTATTATTGACATGGGGCTTAATAGGACCTTATCTAGCCCTGATCTTCCACCGTGTGGTGTTAACAAGGACGGTTCCAACACCAAAGACTTGGTGTGATTTGATCTTATATGACTATCTTTTACAGAGTAGTCTTCTGCTTTACAATAATATAACATCCCTCTTGAACTGAAACCTCATTTATTCGCATTATCTATTGGCGATGCCTCACTAATACAACCTTGGAAGAAATACGTACATAATCTAAAATGCACATTCAAAAAATCTTTAATTACTTAATTCCATTCAATATTACCTGTACAAATATTGTCTTTGATCGTCCCACCAAATGAGATGCATTTTTAAATCACTTTATCAAGCCTATTTATAGGATGTGGTTCTAATTAAGATGAAATCTAGGATCAGCATTTCTAAGCCTGTTCCTGTGGTTTAGGTTATGAGTCAATGAATGATTCATAAATAGTTTAGGTGTAAATTAAATGACACATTAAAGGGGTAGTGTCTATTAATTGGCCAGAGGGGCCAGGGTTACTAGGACATGTGTGCATATTGGGAAATGTACTTGTACAAACAATATGGCACTGCACATGTTACAAAATGAATTGCTCTTGATGCATTTCATTGCAATTGGAGACAGGATATTACTTGAAAACAATTTTTTAAATATGTTCTTACTTTATTAAAAGGGGCAGGATAGTCTAGTGGTCTGGGTGTTGGACTCCCAGCCGTAAAGTCATGGGTTCGAGACCCGGAGTCGGCCTACCTCTAAGCATCCTTGAGCAAGATGCCTAACCCCTACCTGCTCCATGTAATAGAACAATGTAATTGTAAGTCGCTTTGGATAAAAGCTTCTGCTAAATGCTGTAACTGTAACTGTAACTGTATTATGATATTGCATAATCTTTTTCATAACAATTTTACTGATCAATAATTTTTTTTTATAAGAATGCATTTACTTGTGTACTCTTGGCATCATGGTTTTGTTGAATTAACACATAGATACAATACTGTAAGTTACTCCAAACGAGGCACAGCCATTTGTTCAAAATGACATTTTCTAGCCTATACTTTGACAGCTGTCAGACATAAAGTGGATAAAAAGACCAAAGGGGGAGAAGAATACCATAGAAAGTGTTTTGACAATTGCTGAAAACTGTCTCACCCGCATTTGAAGAGCTTGGCTTTGTGGTGAGAAAGGGCATATACAGATGGTTAAAAAAATATTTTGAGATACTGATTTATCTGCTGGTGTGCTCTCTGGCTTGGCCTTGAAATGTTGAAAATGGCTGCCCACTCACTGCAGTGAGTCAGCTGTCTGTCAGCTGACACTTAACTGACTCACCAACACCCAGCTGACTCATCTACACCAACCTCATTGGCCCTTTGAATGAAGGAGGTTCTTTTAAATAGTCCCCCCTCCATTGCTATTTTGCTTGCTAAGTTCACTGCAGAACACCCGACACCTCCCCAGCTCCACCTATATTTTGTCTTTGAATTGTTGTACATGTTGTTCTATTCATTATATCATTTTCACTAACGTGGATATTAAGGGTTTGTTTTCAGATATTGCTTGACCCTATTACAGGTATGACATGTATGTTATCATGATTGCATATGTTCATACATTCTTACCATGTTATTGCTGTTAAAACTTCTGTCTGCTGCTGGCCTATTCAGGGAAATAAACTGCTGTTTTGATACATCCATACTTACCAGCATGATGAGTAGAAGCCCCCTAAACTAGCCATTCAGCCAAAGATAAATTCTTAAATAGCATACTTCTATATGTCTTAATTAATTGCTTTAGTACCATAAGGCGAGAGTTGTGTTTGTGTCACAGTCACAATGACATCTCAGTTACACTGCAACCATGGTTAAAAGTGTCTTTGAACTGACACACACACACACACTCACACACACACACACACGTGTAAGTTACAATTCCTCTTGCTTTATGCCTGATTAAGGTCCAATCTCCTGGTGTGAGACGCATACACGCACACACGCAAATGTTGGATGTGATCAGTGCACAGTCAGCCTCTAGTCGGTCTATATTTTTTCCACACCTTTTCCCTCTTTTCTATATCCTTCTCACCCACCTTCACGCTCTCTTTCTGTGTGTCCCTATTTATTTTAAATCTCATCAATATCTTGGCATGAAATGAGAAAATGCCACGTTGTCATAGCGGCGTCCTGCGCTGAGTAAGCTATACGTGTGTGTGTGTGTGTGTGTGTGTGCGTGAAAGAGACGTGCGGGGATACTGGCTTCCTCTCCCTTGTTTCTCCTCGATGAGAGAAGTCCAACAAAAGACGGCGGTTCCTTTCCAATACGGTAGCTCTCGGGTGCAAACACATACATTCTAACATTCTATGTGAAGCTCCAGTGAAGCAGCCCAAAGGTGCCTATAAACCATCCTTAGCAGAGAACAGAGTCCTGCTCTCTCCTCTCTCTCTCCCTCTCTCCTTCCTGGCTGTTTTCTCACTTTCTCCTTCTGCTGAGCATGTGAGCATGTGTTTATCCCCACAGACATCTAATTATCATCCCTTCAAATAAATTAATAGCCGCGTGTCATGCCAAATAGCCAATTAGCGAGAATGGCGGCTCTGACCCAATCAGAGCACCTTGGCCCCTTGGGTGACAGGGTCACAGAGAGATGCGATGGGAGGGCCTTTAGAGAGCTCATACCTCAGGACAAATACTCTGGCTGTGTGCTGTTTGTGTGAGTTATTATGCTGCCGGTAAGACAGGCAGTACATTAAGCCATTTGTGTGCGGGGGTCTTGTCATGTTACATATCTAAGGGGTGTGTGTGTGTTTCCATTTGAGTGAGGGCAATGGCAGATGACGTCATGTGATCCCGAGAAATTGAATTGTGCATGCGTGTCTATACATGCTTGTTCTTGTGTGCAACATTATACAGGTAAAAAAGGAAACAACAACAATACAAAAGTAGTAAAAAATGTCCCGCTACACGATTTAATTTTTCTCTCTCATCACTTAAAAGTCTCTTTGGATAAAAGGATCTGCTAATTGACCTAATTGTAAAGTGGCTAGGCTTGCCTTGTTACCAGGCAACCAAGCAGCTTCACATTGCTCTAAATACGTCTACTGTCACATTGTTGTTAACAGTTTAGTCACTTAGCAGTATCTTTAATCCAAAGTGAGTGATCATGCTCAAGGAAGAGAGAGTAGGCCCATGTGTTTGGTGGCTGTAGACTAAATATTTACCATGTGTTTGCGTATCCGTGTTTGTGTGGGACTGTGTTTGTGCAGTTGTGTATTTTGCCTGTGTGTGTGTGTGTGTGTGTGTGCGTGTTTGTACACTTCATTACACCCCCAACACCCCTTAATCACGGTTTCCTGGCTAGTGGGGGGAGGCCAATGGGGGAAGATAAATGGCTGATCACTAAAAGTGTTTATTTAGAGCATCTCTCTCTCTCTACCCTCTCCCCAGTTGGGCTTGTCATCGTCATTAGGCGTCATCGCTCTCTTCTCCCCTCTCCTCTTCCTTTCATTCTCCATTTCTTTAATTTTCTCAATGTGTATTCTTTCATCTGTCTGTATGTGCCTCTTCCCCATAATTCTATCTCTCTCTCTTTCTCGCCATCTAGAATGCTGACTTCTAGACTCTCTTCTCCTACCTCTCTCTCCCCCTCTTCCTCTTTAAGTTTTCCCCTCTCTTATTTCCTGCCCACATTTAGCCTGCCCGTCCATCCGTCTGTCCACCCTGGCGTCTCCTTTAACGGCTGAACATATGGCCTCAGGTCTCTCTGGGCAGAGAGACGTGCCAGGCAGCTCTTGGACAGAAGGTAAAGGAGTGGAACGGAGGCTAGAGAGCAGAGCCGCGCCGAAGGTTTCAGCAGTCACGACTGCGGAGGGGATGGGGGATGGGGATTGGGGGGGGTTGGGGGTCTGAATGTACATGCCTCCTATTGAGCACCGCATTACCACATCACGGACCGGGGAGCGGGGAGGATGTGGGTGAAATTCTATATGAGCGAGAAAGGGGAGATGGTGGACTGTGTGATGAAGGTTGTGGCAAACACACACAGTGTGTGTATGGGGGATTTAGCAAGGTATAGATAAATGCATAGAAGATGCACACACAAACACACACAATGTAAGGAGACACACGTCTCTATATATATTAGCGTGTTTCATGTATCGACTCCCTAGTGCAGGATGAGTCATCATTTAAGCATTTTGGGCTATGACCATATTTCCTATTCCTTTCCAATCATTCAAATTAAAATAATTCCTCTTAGAGTTCTGGTGAACTCCACATTACTGTAGACATTGTGTACACCTTGAAAACCTGTGCAACACACAACAAGGAAAGTTGGTTATTTGCAAAACATGGCAATTTAAATTTAGAAATGACAAGGAATGGGGTATTTCTAATTACATTTTGTTTTAATACCATTTGCAGATATAGGGCATTCCAAAACTACTGTAGCTTAGATATTTCAAAAGGATGTTTGAGGTTATTGATGGTTTCTGTGACGACACTCAAAAATTATCGTTAAATCACCCAAAACATGTATGCGCCCCATTAGCTCCGCCTTGCCAAACAGGCATGGCCAGAAACTGAATCTGGTAACGCTAATTTCATGAATATTGCAATGTAGCGACAAGGACACACACACACACACACACACACACACACACACACACACAGATACACACAGTTTCATACGTAAAATACATATATAGGTCTATGTCTTTGCAGTACACCCGCACACAAAAATGTGTACACTCACTCATTCAAAATCACACGTGTAGAGTTGGCGGCATGGGGGGGCATTGAGGGGCACCCCAATAGACTTTTATGACCCCCAAAATAATATTCATATAATTCACATTTCCTTGAAGAATAATACAATTATATAATAAAACATTTGCAAACAATTAAGTAAAAAACATGATTGAAGACTGAAAGCTACATCAATATGGTAAGCGAGACTGTGTGCGACACCCTGCCACCGCCCTCCCCCATTTTACACTCACACTTTCGCCGACGCGTTCTCACCTAGCTTGAAGTACAAATGCGGTAAGAGCTGTCAAATGTTTTCTCCTCGATACCGTAGCGAGAATACGGATATCAGAAAATGGTTTCAAACCCCAGCTGCTCCACCCGAACCCAAGAATTTGGAATCACCAAGATTACCCTGAAACTTAGAATCTGGATCTGCTGCTGCATCTTCAAGCACGCCCTCTATCAACAACAAAGTAGGCTGAATGGTCTAATATTTTATAGTCTACTGCCATATGTGGGTGTGTTTGTTTAGACAAAGGTACAGTCTACTTGGTGGTCTCGGTTGTTGTAGCCTATAGGCTTTTGCAGGTGCGTTTATTTGGATAACTGAATGACGTGATACATTTGGATAGAGGGACACTGATTATTATGCAAACCGCCTATGGTAAACAGTAGCAAGCCAGAATATGGGAATGCGTGGGAAACTCTCACTGGATAAGCAATAATTAGTCTATGCATAATGATGCAGAGCTGAATATATGTATAAGCTAACTTTATCTGCTGTATTGACATAAAATATTTCTACAAATACAATATGCACTCAAAATCGAATATGCAGCATATACAATATAGAACCATATACAAATGTGTCCACCCATTGAAAATGAATGCCCCCCTGCTGAGCTTGGTCTGAAGCCGGCTCTGTGTGTAGACACCTCCTTCATGCATGGTTACACACGTGTCCACGCACACAGGTATTGATCAGTTCAGAAGCAATCATTTTCCTAGGTCACTGGGTCCTGTTACATCCAACAGGACTGATCAAGGTCTGGATGAACCGTTCTGCACATTTTGCTTCATGGTGCTTTTGTACCCCATCAAACCCCATCTAACCCTAACCACACGCTCATCCAACCAACACTGCATCCAGTTTCATTAACCGAAGGCTTAAGAGGAATGATTTCTTGTAATCACACTTAAACACAGGAAATACAGGATATGTTCCTATATGGAAGTAAAAATTATACTTAAACGTCAACACTTCATCAACAAGAATAAGAATGAAGGGTGATGAATCCCTTAAAAGAGTAATTTTAGTAACAAGCTAGCCAAAGAGGTCTGAGTTAAGTTCACATGACCCTACTGCAAGTAGTTGTATGTTATTGTATATGAGTAGTATAGGTTAGTACTTAGGTTAGGTTATAGGTTAGTTTAGATTAGGTTAAGTGGCTGCTAAATGACACAATTAAAACATGTTTTTGGCCTCTGACACCCTGTCAGCTTGTGAGGCAGTGTATTGAGAGTTTACCCTCAATACACTGAGGGTTCCTCAGTTCCACTTTGTTTTGTTGTTTTTTGTGCTTCCAGTTCTGCTGTCCTTAATTACTTACAGTCTAATCAGAGTGTTGGGGGCCAAGGTGTCTCCCTCATCCAGGCAGTGACAGATGGCACCAGGTTACACAGTCACTTTGCACATCGCAGAAGCCTGCTCACCTCTTTTATAGACCCACCATCTGAAAATGGCCACAATTAAATGGTGCAGTGTGGGCCAATTCACCCACAGCACCAGGACATCTGTTCCTTAAAGGAGGCACATATTGCAGCCGCCCCGGACAAACTACCCAACTGCATGTTTTTGACAGCCAATGGTATGGGAGAGGCTGGTAAAAGTTGCTGATTGGGCACAAAGGTTGCAGGTGCGAATCCCATGCTCACACATATTAGTTTTACTTACTCATACGTCTTACTTACTCAAACACCCAATATAAATGGAGAGGAGGCGGTGCTTGTTAGCTAGCTACATTGCATCACATTCTGCACATAATCTGGTTAAGTTCATTTTGGCATAACAGGCAAACTTGCTCTTAAATCTAAGAGATAACATGCAAACTCTTTAGCAGAAAATTAGATGCTTCAGTTTGAAATTAAACGAGCACCGCCTCCTCTGCATTTGAGCACCGCCTCCTCTCCATTTCAATTGGTTGTTCGACCGAACCAATAACATTTCTTTCTGACTTTAGAAGATGTTTGAGTAAGTAGGCCTAACAATACGTGCACCATGCTCACCGGAGAAATCGTAGGTACAAGGAGTTCCCAGTGGCTCAGCTTTAGCCTGACGGCCATTGGTCAACCGTGGTTGGGGGTCATATTTTTGAATCAGCAATGACATAACCATGGACAATTAGTTAATACTACAATTGTGTTGAGTGAGAGACATCTTGAAAATCTATTACGAACAAACAAAATAATAAGCAATGGGATGTATTCTTGACTACCAGGATTAAGGCTTCTATAAATTAATTCGTAGCACTAAGTGCCTTCACAGTGTGTACTTTGGACCCACATAGCTAATTGATATAATACTCTAGTATTATATGGTATTGAATAGGTATTGTATACAGTCAGTACACTCAAATATATGGATTCACTAAACAGAGAATACACAAAAGGTCATTTTTAATGTAACTTCCACAAGGCCATGTTAGCGGGGCTAAATTGGAAATTCACTATGCTATTTTTTTTTACACTATTGACTATGTTATGTGTTCCTATGTCAGCTTGTCATATTACAACTATCACGGACCTTTGACACTAAATAGCTTTCCGGTCAGCCTCATTGATAAAAGACAGAGCCAGTTAGATTCAGAAGGCATTCATAACCACTGATTTAATCTGGTCCCTGCTCCAAGGAGGTCAAGGAGAACAGGGAGAGAAGACCAATAAGACATTAATGCAACATAAATCAGCTGAGGAGACGGATGCTGAAAAGATGTGGTGTGGGAGATATGATAAGAGATGAGAGGCAGGTGTGAGTGGTTGTGTGTTGGATAATAATTGGACAAAACTATGAGGAAGAGAGAGGTAGAGAGACACGAAAGTTGTGCTGTGGAGAGAGAGAGAGAGACAGAGAGAGAGCGAGACAGAGAGAGAGAGACAGAGAAAGAGAGAGCGGTGAAAGGTAAAGCCATAGCCTTAGGTGACCAGATGGAACAACGGTAAACGAGAGAGTGAAATAAGGAGAGATATTAAGAGAGACAAAGAGGCACAGGGAGAGAGAGGTTTCTGTCAGTTATGATCAATAGCGAGGCTATGTGACGGGGTCACATTGGAAGGAGGGACATGAGGGACCCCTTCGCCCTCCAAAAAGGAAATGAAGAGAGAGAAACCCTCTCTCCACCAACCCGTCTGACTGTCTATTTGTTATGTCTGTCTCACACGTATTCCCTTGTTTCTTTACCATTCGGTTTGGTTTCTCTCCTCCTCTCCTCTCCCATCCTCCTCTCTTTCACTTTCTCTCTTTCCTCTCCATTTTCTGTCTTTTTTTTTTACTCTGCTTCACACTCTGCATCTTTACTGTATTAACATTTTAAAAATAAAAAACGTGTGCAAGAAACATTTAAATCCTATCCACTAAGCCGTTCAGCTGCCGAGGGAGGGAATTGTATTCACGCTCCCATTAGAAAAATAATCTTTTCCGATGGTAAAGATAAATCCGCTGTAGAGTGTAACTTTCAGTAGAGATCTTGATTGTTCACTGAGTACTGAGGCACCAGGAGACTGTTTGAAAATAGAAACAATTACAATTAGGTCATTTAGCAGATGCTTTTATCCAAAGCGACTTACAATTACATGATGCTGACATGGAGCAGATAGGGGTTAGGCATCTTGCTCAAGGATGCTTACAGGTAGGCCAACTCTGGGGATCAAACCCACGACCTTCTGGCTGGGAGTCCTGCAAATCTGTCCAGCTCTCCTGGAGCCGCTAATAGGGAATGAATTGTAGTTTCTGACCTGCTCCAAGTCAACAGGCTGCACTGTGTTTGGCCAGAGTGTTTTGTGACACTGAAGTTAAGTTTGACAATGAACGATGGCACTTGGATGGAGTTAATTTGCTAGGTTGTCCGTTTCACTACAACCCTGCATAGCATCCACCCATCTATCTTTCCTCTCTCTCTAGTCTTCCAAACTATAAAACTGAGCGTATAAAACTCTTGGTATTCATGCGCTGACTCAAGATCCATTTACGATCTACATAAAGGTTTCTTATTAGCCGTCTTGCCTTAGCTGCAGTGGATTTTCTTTTTAAACTTAATTTTCTGTCATATTGCCTGCATCGACAAACTTATACGCTTGTTTGTTAAATTGTGGTATGTGTCTGTTGGTTTGTTTAGTGTTAGTTACAGTATAGATTAAATGCTCAGTCATTTCTTGGATGTATATTGCGAGGGGTTGGCTTCTAAAATAACTGAACTGAGTCAGACAGGACTGCTATCCAGCCAAGGAAGACATGGGCCCCATTAAAAAAAAATATTTCTTTTTATCAAACTTTCTCTTTGGGTTCAGTTCTTATGTGGGCTCATGGGAGACGCACCTCACAGCGATGTCTCTACCCCTCCCTCTTCTTCATCCGTTCCTCTTGCTGCTCACCTGTTCCCCTCTGCTCGCCGCCACGCTCTCGCCTTCTGTCAGCCTATTATCCCTCTTTTACTGAGGAAGACCGTTTCTCTGTCTCGCTCACGCACTTCACAATTGCTCCTTGTTGCCAACTCGTTTTCCCCCTTTCCCCCTTTCTCTCTCTGTCTCTCTCTCTCTCGGCTATTCTCCTCCTTCTCCCCCCCCCAGTAGTCTGTGAAAATGTATCCAGTAGGACTTCTGGCTAATGAAGCAAAGGGGTGAGGTGGGGGTGTTGGGGGCGTCTGCCTTAATCACAGCCATCTCTCTCTCTTCTCCCCAGATGAGACTCTGAAGAGGAGGCAAGAAAAAGTTGTTGGTCAAATGGAGAATGGAGAAAATATGGAAGAGGGGCGCATTGTGGGACTGAATAAATGATAGTAAAGTGTATGCGCGAAGACAGGAAACGCACAGGGGCATATTATATACTGTAGTTACATCAAAAGCCATCTAGCGCCTCTTTATTCTGGAACCGCAAGGCCCCCCTTGTCTATGGAGCCAGCGGGCGTACAGACCTCTCAGATCCATTTCTGCCTTGATCAATAACACATCAGGGAGCACACCTCCTCCAGATGGGAGGATAGAGAGACAGAAGGAAGTAGAGACGGGAAGGTGGAGAAGGGATGATAGGCAACGCAGCAGATGCACATGAAAAGTTGTATGAATAATCACATAAAATAAAATATGAATGCCATACAGTACATAATAGTGTCTTTGTCCATAGTTGCAGCTGAGGAGCAACGCAAAGTGTTTGAGTTAATGTTTTTTACAGTCAGATAGGTTGCAATATATGGCTCTAATACGTTTCAGAGGGTGAATAAATACCTTATTGCTGTACTCCAGGACTCCTCCGTGATACAAAACACATTCTCTAGTAAGTGATTGTTTTATTATAATGGCTGCTGCATCAGCCGCTACCTCTCTTAGGAGCAGCAGTTGTTTCTGCCTCAATAGTGTGGAAGGTTTGAATATTGTCCAAACTTTTGTTTTTCAGGTTTGGCCAATATTTTGGCCTGTCCAAATATTTTGTCCAGGTTTATAGCTCTTGAAATTCATTAATGAACAATTGTCCTCCAGCTAAGTTAACCGTGATTACTTACAGCTTACAACCTTACACTTTTAAAGAATTACTGTCATTCCTACGAGACCTATGTGTCACTGAGGTAATACAATAATGACTGAATTAATAAAAGCATTTCCTTTTGCAGTTGGGTGGCAACTAGCAGGCAGTTGGCATGGTGGTGGTACCATACCATCTACATAGTCAGTACTGACGATCGTATTGTCTTAACATTAACATTAAAATTAGTATACTTTATTTCTGCGTGAACGGGCTAAAAATTACACACATAGGCCCCTACAGGGCTGCTAATACATTAGCTTGGCTAGCTAGCTTCACAGCTTCAAGCTAAAGACAAATTTACCAACTAATCTAATGATCAATCCTTCCAGACTGAATAGTGTAGCGGTTCACTCTGTTTGTTGGATAATAATTTTGTAACAACGTTCATTTCTAGAGACTAGTTGCCCAACTTGTAGAGGAAGCTTTCAGCTGTCAATCAAACCAAGGCAATGTTTTCAAGCAATATCATGGGAATGCCCCCTCACGGGCTTGAATCTTTGATACAGTATCACAAACAACTCAAACATAATTTTGAAAAAATATAAAATATGATAATGTTACCCTCAAAGTAAAGTTTCAGTTCAGCTTAATTACAAGGTTTACTTTAGAAGGAATTGGCTCCTTGCTGTAATGTTAAATTTCTAGGTTGTATCTGCAGTACAGCATCGCCACGGCAGCACTGCTCTGCAGTCAGCAATAAGACAGGATTACCACCCACTTAATGCCTGCCATAAACAAGGCAGGTATAGTAGGACAGCTCAAGATGAACTGAGGACAAAGTGCAAAAGACGGCGCGATAGTGAGGGAGCCCTTTGTCTTTCCTGTCCTCCTCCAGCAGATAAGTAGGATTTACGCGGCCCTGCTGCTTTCTGGAGAGAACAGAGAAAAGGAGACAGACGCCGGTAGACAGGGAGACATGACAAAAGACGAAATGAAATGAATGACAGACAAGAGAGAGTAAGGAAAGACCATGTCTCGTCTCACGAAAGCTGTGGTGCTTGAAGAATGGGTGTAAAGAAAGGAGATTAACTGGCGAAAGAGGGCTTACAGTTCTAGCAGCAGTCTAAAGACTTAAAGATTTCTTTATGTGAAAGGGGGTTTAAGTAAACGGGGCATGAAGCTGTCAATCAATGTTCATGACAATTATAATGCAACACACCCTCACAGGTTGTAACCTTGACACGGTGACTTTGAAACACCACCACCTCTAACCCCCAAGCTCGAACACCCCCACCTCCCCTTCCATTAATTATAAATAGATATTAATAGACTGTAGAATCAGTCATAATCCTCTCAGGTGTGGAGAGAGCCTGGCTGGCTGAACTCTTATAACCTGATGTATTAACTGACATTTAGAGCTACTGTGTTGGAAGCAAGTGTGTGTGTGTGTGTGTGTGTGTGTGTGTCTGTGTGTGTGTGTGTGTGTGTTTGTCTGGTGTGAGTTGCATTATGTGACAGAAGCCGATTAGGGGCTAATTATAAACCATAACAGCCAGGGTTCTTTATAGAGAAAAATGTTTCATTCTGCTATATTCTACTGCTCTCACATCTGCCAGGTGCAAACATATAGTGAAGTCAGGTAAATTGGGCCTTTAGCTAAAATGGGCCAGATAAGGTAATTTGCATTGGTATTTTGATGGTTCTTTACAAATGTTTTTCCAAAAAGTGGCCCAATAAACCTGACGTCACTCTACACATAAGCGTATGCAGGAACACACGCTTAAATGTGCCAGCAAACATTCGCATAGTGATGTATGATCCTCTCCGTTAATAAACCTGGATGTATTGGTATTCACAAAGCATTTCATATTTGTAGGCTTCACTGCTGTTTGTGGTGAGCTGGTCATAGTGAGCCTTTGTGTTTGCTGTGAGTTACTCTGCATGAGATGTTTACGTGGACAGGGCATCTCTGTGAGAGCATGGCTGCCTCTGCCTCGCTCTGTTGCAATTTTACACAATTAAATGCTGTCTGCCAATAAACTGACAGAAGTATAAAATTGACAAAAAGGCAAATAGTAGTTTGCCATTAAAGCAACAGTATGTACAATTTTACCTTGAAATAGCAGCTTCAAAATCATATTGCTACACTGACATGTAATAGGGAGGATGGCAGGATGGCATCTCTATCATTGCCACTCTGCGCCCGGAATGCCTGCTATTAAACCATGTAACTTTTAGGGTGCGGGCACGAAACCTCTCGCCATAACTGCGTAATGCTTTACGGCACCGGTTTAAGTTGAGGTCGATTCCTGCAATAAAAACATTGAAAGAACCGTTGTTTTAAAATCCAAACCTCATACACTGTTAGCAATGCTAAAGTAATGAATTATACTTTTTAATTGAGCAAACCAATGTATCATGCAGTCTACAATGTTTTATACAAACATATATTTACAACAGTTGTGTAAAAGTGAATTACACTCGACAATAACAGCCCCAAAGCTTTGTTTTTCCTTTCTGATGGAAATATTTTTATAATGTAATATAATCACTGTAAAGTTTTTTTTATACAAGCTACAGTGGCTTTAATTTCACATATGATATGGAACGAAAATGAAATCAGAGAAAAACACATAATTTTAAACATGCAACACTCATTTACAGTGACCTTTAGCTCCATATCAAGAGTGACACAGGTTTTTAATAGCCACCTACCTATACACTATATTCAGCCAGTACTTCCCGCTAAGTATAGTTTTTATATAACCTTTGCGCGCTTGTACAGCATTATGAAAGCAATGTTGATCTTTCAGACAGTATACAGTACATCAATTTGTAACTGGTGTTCGAGGGGGTCTGAGACAGCGAAGGTAATTACGGCACCCATTATAACCTAGAAGGAAAAAAAATACATATTGCTTCTTATCCTTAAAAGTCAACGATTTAAGGCTTCTGACATCCAATTCAACAGCCCCAAAGCTTTGTTTTTCCTTTCTGATGGAAATATTTTTATAATGTAATATAATCACTGTAAAGTTTTTTTTATACAAGCTACAGTGGCTTTAATTTCACATATGATATGGAACGAAAATGAAATCAGAGAAAAACACATAATTTTAAACATGCAACACTCATTTACAGTGACCTTTAGCTCCATATCAAGAGTGACACAGGTTTTTAATAGCCACCTACCTATACACTATATTCAGCCAGTACTTCCCGCTAAGTATAGTTTTTATATAACCTTTGCGCGCTTGTACAGCATTATGAAAGCAATGTTGATCTTTCAGACAGTATACAGTACATCAATTTGTAACTGGTGTTCGAGGGGGTCTGAGACAGCGAAGGTAATTACGGCACCCATTATAACCTAGAAGGAAAAAAAATACATATTGCTTCTTATCCTTAAAAGTCAACGATTTAAGGCTTCTGACATCCAATTCAACATTGTTTTGTTTTTTCATATTGGTTCCCTTGTCTCTTTCCTTGTAGAGAACTATTTCTTTGAGGTGAGATTTTTTTTTTATTGATATATATAGGAACTTTTATCATCTTAGTTCTGTTATTGTATGTGTTTTATACTAGCAAATATAGTCAAATTGAGTATTCAGAGCCATCAGAGTTAGATGAGGCATCAAGATAAGTAGGTAACAAAGTCAGCCAAATAAGACTAATGACAGAAAGGAGAGAGAGAGAGAGAGAAGGAGAGGGAGGCATGGCCAGTGAGCAGCAGAGTCTATGAATCAATTACCAGCGGGGAATGCGGTGATATTGATTGGCCAACTACAATATCAATCAAATACACTGCTAATTTACTAATGACACTTTTACGTTGGGTAATTGCATGGGGAGAGGGCATTGGAATACTCCCTGTCAATCAAACCTAATTTGATTGTGATGACCAGGTTCAGAAGGTGGCCCTAGGGGGCTTCAGTTATACAGTATTTCTCCTTCCAAACTTGAATTTTCAAAATAATTAATATTAATCCAGATTCTGTCAAATATTAAAGGGGGCAGCTTTTCCTGTTGTTGCTACTTGCTTTGCAATAATTGGATTGTATTGTTTTAGAAATAATTGGTAAAACATAGGTGCTGTTTTATTCAATGTAGAACTTGTAAAAATGTTGTTTATCATAATTGTGTTGAGCTGAGAAACTTGCTCTAGGTTTATAATGCAGTCTGATGTGCAACGATTTCAGCCTTTAAAAATTTTTATAAACAGGAAAACAGCAGTGTAATCAGTGTTCATATTTTTGTAGCCTGCTCCTTCTAGGGTGTGCACTCAATAGCGCGTGTATTCCCTCAATTGGGTAAACGTGTCTAATCCCTCTCCCATAGTAACACCTTCTTATGGCTATTTAACATGCTGTTAGCTTAGAACGCCACGTCAGCTAATACACACCTAAACGGGATTACGCAGCGTGGATGGTGTAGAGTTGTATAATACTGCTACCAGCTAATAGAGATGTTTCTGAGCTCCCATGGGACCCACTAGACATTCTCTGGGGTCCAGTGTTCGCATCTGTGTGAGTGTGTGCCACAGTGACTGCAATAGAGATGTAGGCGTCTGTAGGTGTCTCAAGACATTGTCTGTGTGTGTGAGAGAGAGAGAGAGAGAGAGAGAGAGAGAGAGAGAGAGAGAGAGAGAGAGAGAGACAAGAGAGCAACACAAGAAACAGATGACTATCTATATAATCGCG
>JAOEHI010051362.1:15000-18827 GCA_025447815.1 Percopsis transmontana | reverse complement strand
TATAATTTTAATATCATCAGAATAAAAAAAAAGTATTTTTTTTTTTGTGTTTCCTCCCCCCCCCCCCGTAATCTGTTTTTATACAGTTTGTTTGTTCACTGGCCTTTTTATTAAATGTAAATAAGATAGCGGTAGAATATAATTATACAGGGGAAGCGAAACATAGAGATTTACTTTCAGAGGTTTGGCGCTCTATTGATGTGGTTGTTGTTCACCGCAGTGCATAGAGAGAACACCTCCGGGCTCAAACCCAGCACTTTGAAACAGCTCGGCCAGACAGCCTCCCCGACCACAGTGACACAGGTTTGCATACACAAACCACAAACCTGTGTGTATACATACATACATACATACATACATACATACATACATACATACACGTAATGGCATAGATTTACTCTTTGTTTACCTTTTTTTGTATACTGTTCCACAGAACTCGCCTGCTCCAACAGATGGAAACCAGTACATTGCTTCACTGATTGATAAAGGAGTGAATATCCTATCAGTTATGCCCGTCAAACAGAATCTCATGTCCGGAGTTGTTAGTATATCCTCATACTTTTACACCCGCTTCTCGTGAATTATCAACCTCCTGTTAAGCATAGCAATCTCCTTATGACCAAGTCTCTTGTTCTTTGGGTAATTATTTTTCTCTGCTTATGTCTTCCAGGAGCTTGGTCTGTCCACAGCGCGAGGCAGGGGCCGGTGTAAGAACCCGTCCTGTAATTACGAGTATAAGAACAGGCACAAACCTGCACAGTGCCCAAGCTGTGGCTGGGATCTGTCTCGGAAAAACGGCAAGGGCAACAAGGTCAAGGTATGTCTTCTATCATGACAGCTACTGTACGTCCGTTGGTCATTGCCTAGGATAGTCTAGTGATCTAGACTATCCTGCCTAGACTATTGCGCTCCCAGCTAGAGGGTCATGGGTTCAAGCCCCAGAGTTGGCCTTCCTGTAAGTGTCCTTGAGCAATATGTCTCCTCCTCATAATTGTACATATTGTAAGTCGCTTTGAATAAAAGCATCCCCTAAATGACCTGATTGCAATTGCCTGTGTCTCATATATCCCAGTGAGATCCGTCGTTCTGCAATGATGCTTTTTGACCAGTAGATCTTGGTGGACACTAAAGTCACAGACGCGTCATTGTGGGTTAAACACAGCTGGAGCTAAAAAAAAAAAAAGATGAATTAACAGTACTATCAGTTTAATGTCAGTGCTTGCTAATCACAACCCCTGAATCAAAATAATAATCATTTTATGATAATAATATAAATATATATAATATAAAAATATATAATATAAAAGTTATTATCCACAGCTTTGCTCACCCTACTAAGACATTGCTGAAAATTAACCAATATTTTTATAGTAGATTAAAATTCAATGCACTTTTATGTGTGAACAGGGGAAAGTTTAAAAGAGAATGATACATTTCTAGTACAATGAAAGATGGCGATATATTTAGTTTTTACATTTTATGTTTAAGTTATTTAGAGTAATGAGTCACAATGTTTCCTTCCCCAGTCCGGGGAGCTGTTGGACCCATATGGGACCCTGAACCCTGCCCAGAAGGACCTCCAGCGCCAGTCCACCGTGCAGCTCCTGCGGCAAAGCCTGCAGATTCCCGAGAGCGAAGGCGAGCTGCAGGACACGCTGGCCCTCATCCAGGAGCTCAACAGTCCCCAGGTGGTCCTGACCCAGTCAGGAGAGCAGGACCAGGAGGTCCACATGGAGACTGAGGTGCTGGTCCAGTCCGGCTGGCCGCGGTTCTACGAGTCAGCGTCTACCCACTGTGGCCTCTGTCAGTATCCTCTGTTTAAAGGCGGGCAGAGGTGAGGCGCTGTTGTTAACGCAGTCTATCTACGTTTGTTAGGGTGTTTAGTCGGTTTGTTCTCATCTTTTACTTCACTTTATCGTGTGTGTGTGTGTGTGTGTATGTGTGTAGTACTATTGCAGGGCAAGAAGACTGCTGGCTGATAACAGAGACACTGATCCAGACGGCCTCTCTGCAGCTCAAGGTGTGCCCTAACATAGAATGCCTGGCCCTGCACAGCTTTACCGACCTGCACCCAGGTAAACTGTCCTACCTGGAGTGTTTTTTTTTTTTTTTTTTTCTTTCTCCAGAAATGTCTTCAATATTGATGATTTCTCTGACTTCTTGATGAAAGCCCCTGTCCTAAGTGTGACTACACATTTATTTATTTATTTTAGAATAACAGTTGTCAGTCTGTTTTCACCTGCTTTTTAATTATTTTTTTCCTTTGCGTGATTGGAATTGGTACCTACAGGTTTATTTAACATTGGGAACAGACTTCTCGTTACTGTGGACCTGTTCCTTAAAGTTCGTGCCAACATCAAACTGGGCCATCATCCCTCTCACGCTGTCAGAACCATCTTGGACCATGTCCCCAATCACCCTGGTAAACACGCAAAAGGATGGCATCCACCCCAACTGGGTCCTACTGGGTTTGGGTTTGGAATAACCTTTTTGAAGTTTGCAATTCTGCTATCTATATTTCACTTCACTTCACCTAAATATCATAACTCTCTCTCACATAAAGTATATTCCTCCAAAATAAAAGCACAATGTTGGGTAGTTTGGCAATGCAGATTTGTTCTGGCTCTCTCATATTTGCCCTCTTGTGTCAGTTCATGCTCTCAGCCCAGACGAGGCGTCCAAGACTCAGGAGCTCCTGCTGTGTGGCTACTGGGCCTTGGAGTGCCTGACGCTACGGGATTACAACGACATGATCTGTGGCGCCTGCGGCATCGCGCCCAAGATGGAGATCGCTCAGCGCTCCACGCAAAACGTGCTGGGGCTCAAGAACGTAGAGGTGAGCGATGGGGACAAGGGGAAGAGGAAATGCATAAACAATGGTTTTGACTGGAGGATAAAAGCTATTCAGCAGCAGCAATATCACATGGAACAGTGTCATGGAGCTTATGAACATGATCTGTAGTAGCAGTTCTTGATCCTTGACCCCCCCCCCCTTTCTCTCTCTCTGCATCTCCATATACTCAGTGTTTCTGTATGATCTCTGCTCCACACTTCAGTTCACCTGGCCCGAGTCACCGGCCCCGGATGAAGTGCACGTGGATGAATTCTGGATGACCATGGAGAGTGAGGCCATAGAGCAGATGGCGTTCCCCTCGGACATCCCCGTCACGCGGGTAGACGCCTCCATCCTCGCCCCCTTCATCCCCCCGCTGATGAGGAGCTCCACCGTGATCAACACAGAGAAGGAGAAGATCCTCTCGAATGCACCTCAGCCCTCAGGTACACACCTGACCAAAGAAGTGCCAGAAAGTTAAGATAAGAAGATAAGAGCCCGTTGTCTCCGGTGCAGAGAGGGAAAAGTTAGTACCAAATGCCCAAAAGTCAATAAATGCTGGCAAAAGTATTTGACACAATCCCTTAATTGTCTCTGCGATGCAATGCCCTAAAGGTTGAATGGAAAATCCCTGCCCCAATCTCTGACTTTCTTCCCACGTTCTTGAAATGCAGCTGAATTTTTGTCTTTCAGTATTAACTATACCATGTCTGGAGAGTAGTCTGATTCTCCATTTCCTCTGTGACATAGCCTAGATCCATAATGAGTTGGAACAAGCGTTAATATCAGAGCAATTATACTTCCTGGTTTTGATGGTCCCTCTAACATTGCAGAACTTCACACAGTCTAGCTTTTGATTCTCTATAGAACGACATATGGTTACACTTGATGTATGACACAATTCTTCTACTTACAGTTGTTTATATTGACTGTGTACTGCTTGGATATGCACTAATCCTGTATATAAATAAGCCTTGATGAGCTGGTAAATGGA
>JAOEHI010051362.1:0-12500 GCA_025447815.1 Percopsis transmontana | reverse complement strand
TACCATCCAGAAACACTGTTGAAATAAAGCTTATTTTTATAAAAAATAGTACAACCATGTAAAATAACTAAATAAAAAGGTTTATTTTAAAGCCGTGAAGACGCCTCGTGAACCCCAGGGGGGGTCCCTACCCCTACTTTGAAAACCACTGCCATAAAACAGCACAGAAAAGCTCCTGGAGGAAAGATGGCCGCTGAATGGTTCTTAAGGACAGAGACTAGCCCAGCGTGTTTATTCAAGGCAATGGGTGGCTTAGAGGACATGCTGCTTTAAGAACAGCTGAGAATGATGCCAAAGTCATCTAGTCACCCTGTGTGGAATATAAAAATATATATGGAGACTAATACTGCTGGGGTCCAGTGCACTAGGTTGAATGAATTGAGTAAACGGGCTTGCATGTAATATACACAATGTATGTGCTGCAGAAGGAGGCGCTAAAGTAGCAGATTAGCAATGGACCTCAATGTTGTCATGGTCACTCCTCCCCACCCCCATCTCTAATTCAGACTGCGTCCCAGTCCCTCTGTAACATGGAAACAACACGATGCTTTTACGGTACCATAAGATAAAACGGTCATTGTGATTTGCCATGCAAAGAAATGTGAAACTCTCATAAAGATGAGAATTTCCAACTGGGTTTTACAAAGGCAAAGTACAAACCATGTATTTGCTCCCCTCGGGTACTGAACCTGCTGATCGCACAAGTCTTTATCCAAGTTGGAGAGACTAATTAGTGAAATCAGCTGCTTTTACTGCATGGTTTAGGACCTCAGTGTTCCAAAATGCTTTCCCCATGGCTGAAAGAATGTATAAACCATTCATGGGCAAGCGGGGTGCCAGGATTTCAGAGAGATTATGGTCAGACCATTTGTCTGTGACATACAGAATAGACTATGCATATCATCATGCTTAAAGTCTATTCCTGTGTCTTAAAGAATGTTTGCTTTTTTTAAAGTAATAAATTCAGTTGTAACCATGTTGCCAATGCCTAGATCAAACTGTGTAGCATTCTATTTAATATTATTTTTGACATTATACCTGTATCTAGCCATATAATTTTATGAGTCACCTGCAATTTTCTATTAGCATTTTTTTCATTCATTGCGTTTGCATTGATACATCGTACCCTAATGTATTGTTTGGGATCTCCTCAGTGGAGAGCTTTATTTTTTATATATACTGTATATTAATTACCTCCTCACATACAGCCATGGAAAATAATTAACAGACCAATTACAATTAGGTAATTTAGCAGACGCTTTTATCCAAAGCGACTTACAATTACATTGTTTTATTACATGGAGCAGATAAGGGTTAGGCATCTTGCTCAAGGATGCTTACAGGTAAGCTGACTCTGGGGCTTCAGCCCACGACCTTCTGGCTGGGAGTGCAACACCTAGACCTCTAGACTAACCTGCCCCTAGGCCTGCCTCCTAGACCACTGCATTTAAAAATGTATATATATATAATAATATAGATATAAAAAATATGTATGTGTGTGTGTTTGTGTTAATACATTAATGCCCTATTTGACTATACTTAAAAATAGAAATGTGGTTGTGAATAAATTGCAATTTGTGCTTTGTATCTTGTTGTGAGAAATGGTGAACTGTGTTGTCCTACTTGTGGAATCCCTACTTCCTCCACAAAAGGTTAATATTTGTGCATCGTTTCCCAAAATGGTGGGAATGCTAGAGAAAATGCAAAAGAAAAAGGAACCGAGGAAAAAATAAAGCACTGTAAAAGCAGTTTTTTTTTTGTTCACAGTTATGTGCATTAATGTAAACTACAGTTTATAAATATTTGCCTCGACACATTAAATCCCAGGATATTAACCTTTGATTGCAATAAAGAATGGCATTAGCAGTTTTTATTGAAGCTACTTCAAATTTTCCAGCGATGATTTGAAGATCTTGCATTGATTTTTTCCATTTGAGTTTTAAAAAAAAACACTCACTCAAACCATATTTTTAAAAGATGTATGTACTGCTATCTATTATATGTAAGTGAAAATAGATACATTTCTTGATTTACATGATAAGATCTATACATTATTTTAGAGACATTCATAATCTCATTCAACCAGAGGTGCATGGAACAAGCTGAACACACACACAAACATTCAGTCTACCCATTTCACGCCTTGTCATGTCATTCAAAGTTCATAACAAATGGCAGCGTAGGCTGAGTGCTACATACAGTACAGACATAGGGTACATGAAAACGTACACCCCCTTGTAATCATAATTAAAGGAAATGAAATAGTTCAACTGTGCAAAGCTAAAACATAGACTTTCACAGTGTCAAAAATTCTTTCATCTCCACAATGCTCTGTTCAGTCATACTTCCTCTTAGTGAAACGCACTGAATACGGTTTGTCAACTGGCTGTTGACGTTACAAGGTGACATAAACTACAGCTTGACTAGAACACAGGCCTGCTGTAGAGTGAAAACAATGCTATCGATCGTTCCAAACCTATTTTGTTTTAGTACAAAATACATCTTTACATGTACTCCTTTGAATATGAATACCTCCTATAAATGCATGTCTTGGACCCAGTGTTTATGATTTTGGGGTTGCTTCCTCCGAAAACCACAGGAGGTTTAAAAAAAAAAAAGGATATGAAAGCGAACCTGCTGACAGTGAATAAACGCCACAGTGACTGTTGCAAATAAACATTGTGTACAGCACATCAAGTACAGTGTCATGTACAAAACATTCTTCTTTGGGCCATATTTTAGGGTTATTATTCTTGGTAAATCCAATTCAAAAAAGCAATTCCCTCTTAACAAAAGATATACATTGAGAGTAGGAAAGTTTTTTCCAATAATATACTACAGTAAAGCTTTGTTTACAAGCGTCATTTGTATTCATCTTTGATGGCAGAGGTCGCAATTTCTAGTCATAGCCAGTGTATTCTGCAGTTGCCTGTCCATCTGGCACAAACACACAGTCGGCAAGAATAACTTGAGAGGGAACTCTTCCAGTATTACCCAGGAAGCGTGGCTGATGCCAGAATGGTGATATTATCTGATTGACTGACAAGAGAGTCAGGGCTTCAACAGAACTGGTAGTTGTTGGTCTTCATCAGCGGCTGCTCCTCTTCTTCCTGGTCACAAGACTGATCACGGGGGCCATCACAGCACTCGTCACACGCCTTGTCCGCCAGGACCTCCACATTCTGGTATGTCAGCTGCTTAGAGGAGGAGGAGACACCGTGCTGTTAAAAAGAATCCCATGAAGAAACAGTGACTGCTTTGTTTCAATGGCACATTGGTCTAATACAGTGATGACTGGCAAGCTTCGTTGATATTGTTTTTTCAAATCTTGGATTCATGAAAAAAAACTATTTAATAGCTCACTAATTTTCTCAAAAGGTAATTAGCTTAAAACCTTTATTAGATTATTATATATTCTCCTTGGAAAAGCAGAATATCACTACATGGAGCTCATTAATATGAGAAAAACAACTGTAAATGAAATTACAGTTTGCAATTAAATCCCGTGTCGATTTGAAAATACATGTTTTCCACATATTGGCTCCTCTAGGGCTTTTTATCATGTTCCTAAACATATACATTGAGCTGGAGCAGAAGTTTGGGGTTGTGGGGTCACTTTAAATCAATTTAGGAGTGCACGTTTAACCCAGCTCTTGACAACCGCTAATGTCACCTTCATACTGACCTTTTCGTCACAGGATTCATCCCCAAGTAGTCTCTCTATGCTCTGACTGATCTTGCTGAAGGTTGGGCGCTCTGTGGGCTCCAGATTCCAGCACATCTTCATGATCATGTACCTACACCATCATGAAAAGTGTCATTGTGTTGAAAATGGGATCAATGGCCTGAAATGCTCAGACAGTCTATTTAGATGCCCGGATCTTAAGTTAGAGGAACATGTGAGAACGAGAGCCTGTATTAAACTAAATCAGATAAATAAAAAAGACTAGTAGTGATGCAGTATGATAAGAGACCCCTTCATAAAAGAAGAGTTTGCTTTCAGTCTCATCATGGTGGCTATGAAATAGCAGTTAAATAGGCCTTAGCTTCCCGATCATGTGGCTAACAGGCAGAACTGAGGCCTGACTCACTTCCACACAACAGAACAACAGATGATTGGGCCCTGACTCAGATTCAGACCCCTTCGTCTCCACAGTTCACTTATTCCGAGTAGTGTGACAGCCGCGGAGAATTAACCTCTATAGATGTGAGCAGCCTCGGAGAAACTGGGGGGAAAAACAACCACTTTATTTTTGATGATTTTAGTGTGCTTGCCGATTTGGAGTTAAAGTTTAGGGCTCCGGGAAAGCCCATAGCAAGTAATTAATGACAGCATATGCCTTATTTTTATTTTATTATACATTTTATACAGCTGGGCAGCTGAAAAGAAAAAGGGGTCTTTGTTCATAAAGGGTCTCTATACAAGGAATAGACACCAGTGACCCGTCTTTATAATTAAAGCTCACAATGGTTTTATAATCTAACTTACATTTCAGGGGGGGCGAAGTCTGGTCGGGGCATGTGGTAGCCACATTTCACCATCTTGTAGAACTGGGAGTCCACAGCCATGCTAGGATAGGGGCTCTTGCCTGTTTAAAAACGAGAAATGCGATGACCTAAACAACGATCTAATTTAGCAAACTATTAGTGTAGTGCGTAGCGTATACTAATGTTTGCCTGACCCAGAGAGAAGATCTCCCACAGGAGGATGCCATAAGACCAGACGTCACTCTGGACAGTGTACACGCAGTCAAAAATACTCTCTGGGGCCATCCACTTCACTGGCAGACGGGCCTACACATTGCAGTGTCAGACACAAATAGTGTTTTGTACTTGTTTGTCAATAAAGATATTGTAAGTTACCAAACACACGGTCTTTGATAAAAATGTGATATACAGACATGTAGTTCTGTCATCGTCATCAACATATAAAGTGTTGATGTAAGGCTCGAGTGACTTAAAACTACAGGCGATCATGCTTTTGCAATTAAGGGGCGCACTGGAACACACTGGAACAGACTGCCTGAGGACGTTATGGTGGCAGAGTCTGTTCATTCATTTGAAATCATCAGAAATCGCATTTTATCAATGTTCAATGTGTAATAATGACATTTTGTATTATACTTTTATTTTCTATTACTTATTTTATTTTATCTATCACTTTGATTAAGCAATTACTTCAGTTTCACTACATACTGTACATACATTTGTAACCCTTTGACTTTGTGAAGTCATTTTACAGCTATTTTCTCTGTGGTTGATATCAGTTGTCATCTGATTTAGTTTTTTAAAGCACCTTGTAACCCTGCTTTAAAATGTACTCTCTAAATTGTTCTAGTTGTAGTTATTAATGACGCTGCTGTTATTTACATTGCCCTTGACCACGTAGTTGGAGTCGTTCATGATGTCACGTGCCAAGCCAAAATCACAGATCTTGGCCACTTGGTGGTCAGTCAGGAGGACATTCCTTGCAGCTACGTCTCTGTGAATACACTGAATACAGACGCAAAGTGTGTTATTATCATTACTATATGATCTTCAACTGTGTTTGTTTGTTGCCAGATATTTATTATGTTATGGCACAGCCTCTATAAATGATATATAAAGGTACATTCCTCAGTTTTTGTCTAGAATTATCATTGTGGCCGAAACCAGTGTAACGATACTGTTTTGGTTTGAAACCCATGCCCCTCCCACACCTCAGTTCTGAGTGTCTTGCGTTCCTCTCTACCCGTCCCCGTACAGACTTACAGTACAGTACAGTAGTGTTTCAAAACATAAACAGGGAGCTGGGAAGGTTGTTTGGGCTTCTAGGGATGCTCTAACACAATGTATCTTTAACTTAATCCTATCATCATCAGTACAATTACTTACATTTTTAGCTGCCAGAAAATCAAGGCCCTGGGACACTTGGTATGAAAACCTAAGCAGATCATCTGTGTCCAATGGCCACGCCCCACTTCCCTCAAACACACAATCTAGACATAACAAACACAACAGTTGTTAACCAGTTCACAGGGGTTGATGTAATTATCCAATGTGCCGCTATTTGTCTAGGGTAAAAATAAGAGACTCATGATTCTGCTCAGCTACACAGACCTGTTAATTACAAAATTGATGATTTCACCTTTTGACACTATGGTCGGCGGCTGGTTGGGCCTCATCTCCAGGTAGCTGCCCGAGGACACGCTAGAGATCCCACTATCACTGCAGGACAGACAGCAAAAAAGAGGAACACAACGCACAACAGATGTGATTCACCAAGCAGAGACTGGTGTCTCTTCTGGACTTTCCGTATTTCTGGTGTCCGCCGCTGTACCTTCTAATGTACATCTTGTGATTGCTGAGGTTCTTGTAATCAACAGGCTCCTCGACGATCTCAGGAATATTCATGACAAAGTTCATTAAGGGCTCTGCCTTCTGACGGAGAAAGTTTAGGAGATCTCCATGGCTGCAGTACTCTGTGATCACAAGAACTGGCCCTGCAGAAAAGGTATAGTAAAGTATTATGAGTGTATGAGTGTAAATACATGAATATTTGCCAAGCATTGTGTAGCCCAACCTCCGTAGGTGCAGGCCCCCAGCAGGTTGACGATGTTCTTGTGCTGTCCCAGGTGGCTGAGGATCTTCAGTTCAGACATCAGAGCCTCTCTTTCATCTGAGTGGGCAGACGCTGTAGAAACAAACTGGGATCAAATATGTGCTGTTGCTCGTCAGCACATGCCATAATAGAGACATGTAGTTGGAACAAATAAGTTTGGCTTTTCCTTTGTTTGATTGGTAGCGATACATAGTACCTAAAGTAGAACAATTTTTCATTTATAATTCAATTCATGTTTCATGTCCAGTATCCCTTTTATCTATACTGGCAAGTTGGCAAATGGGATAATTTGCAAATTGCCGACCACTCTGGTCATAGGATGTTACTGCACTGAAAGCTTATCAGCAAATTCAATGGGTTATGTAGTTGGTTTTACAGGGATTTTGGAAGACTAATTCCAATTTACCAAAAAGTAAAGAAGTGTGTAAGAACTAGAATCACTGTACAATGCCATACACATTTGAAAACCTCCTTTTTTAGAAAGTTTATATTCATATGCAGTGTAAACATGTATAATACCTAAATGAAATTAGCATTTTGAGCAGAATTAGAAAATTCCTAATTTAGGAACTATTAAAGCAAAGTTTCAATGTGTTTTATAGTTTTATTATATTGCAATAACATACTTTCCTTAGTTATACTATGCTTTAAATTTAATATAAATGTTTTTTGCCCCCCCCCCCCCCCCCCAAATTATTTGCTTCTGAAGGTTCTATCATAGATGCAGATCTGCTGACCTTTCAACATCTTTACAGCCACACGCATTACATTGTCGTCCTTCCCAAGACCATAGGCTGTGGCCTCCACAACCTTCCCAAAGGCCCCTGCACCCAGGGTCTTACCTGGAGGGACAAACACAAAAAAACTTCATACACAATGAAAATAAAGACAAGTCTGTTTTAGATTTCATTGTCCATTTCTACATTTGATGGCTTTTTCATGCCAGGTAAGCGCCTCGAATGTCTCATTTCATTGTCCACTAAACATGCTACGAACCTAGCTTCAGTTTGTCACGAGGGAACTCCCATTTCTCATTGTACGGTAGCTGAGTGGGGTCAATAAAGGTGTAGTTGTTCCCATCTCGTGCCTCAATGATCTTCCATCGAATTTCATACCTTGGTTTCTGCAAATGAAAAGCAAACAATGCCAGTTATTCGAAGAACAGATTTGCATTCATTTTTTGCTCATTGCCAATGGCCAGCTGTGGTTGTTGCACTGTAAAGCACAGAGCTTTGGCCTACCTGCTTGAATTTGTACAGCAGGAACACCAGCAACACAAGGAGAATGGTCAGAAGGCCTGCTGCTCCAATCAGGGTAGAAGTAAACAGCTTATCTGGCCAGCAGAGAAACAAGGGGCCGTAATATTAGTTACTCAAAGGGATTTAAGGGGACATATTTATTTCGTGCAGCACTTTTCTAACGTTTTATTTTTTCTTCATGTGCAATTGTATTCTGCAGTCAAAAACTGTACAATGTGTTCTTTTAACAATAAAGCTAACCCTCGTAGGTCATATATTCATTTGAGTGTCATTTTGATTCTTGTATGTAAGAAGAATAACTCAGGATCTTGACGATACCACAGGAAACTGAACAACATTAGAAAACCAGATGCTCACCGGAAACTTCCATTGCAAAGGTGTCACTGCCGACGCCGACCAGGTTGAAGGCTACACACTCCACCGTCATCCTGCGGTTGGAGGGTCCCACCGTGAGAACGCTCTCCACCTCCACCGCCCCGTACTCCTCCCGCTGGACCTCCACGGTCGGGGCCTGGAGAGGAACCGGCATCTGCCTCCCAGTGATGTTCTCGTTGCACCTGCCCCCATTATAAAACAAAACACACACCACTGTATATCTACACAGTCCGGCAGCAGTCCAGCTTTGTGGAGCGCCTACGCTGTGTAGCAATACTTACGTGGAGCGTATCCCAAAACACTGGAACCAGATGATTCTAGGGGCTGGGTAGCCAAATGATGTACACGTGAGAGTGGTGACGTTTTCCCATCTCACCACGGCAACAGGTCGCTCTGCCAATGAAAAGAAGATTAGCTTGTGGGAAAAATCCAAAATCGATAATCCTTTATTGATCCACAAATCCACTTATGTTAAGGCTGTTATAAAACCATCGTGCTTGCTATATCACTCACGGTACATTTGGACTTGGAATGTGATGGATGCATTGGCCAAATTACTCCTGGCATGGAAAGTATACTGGCCTTGTTCTTGGCCATTCATTCTCTTCAGCAGTAGGGTAGCATGGTACCTAAAAAGAAACGCCATAAGGATGCTTTAAAGGGGTTGCGTGCAAATGCTGGCCAAAAGGGGGCAGAGTGGAGAAAATACCGTAACACTGCTTGTGTGTTTTTTCCTTTTTAATTTTTCTTCAGATTTGGTAGCCAAATAACATGGTGTTAAGAATTCTGAAAATACTTCCTCTTAAATAAGGGCTTATGTAGCGATAAGAGGCAAAACGTTAATTCCGCAAAGGTTGCATGCATATACTATATATACTGAGGCAGGGGAATACCCTGCTCAAAACCAAGAGATTTTGTAACAATACTATATCTTACACACTACTAACTTAAAAAGACAAAAAGAGGAATGTCTGCAAAGAAGTCAGTGACTAATAGAGCAGTTGTTCAGACAGTTCTTATGCATCACCAGCTACTACTAAAAACAGAAGAGCCTGCTTTGCTTCCCTATAGCGAATACTTTGATGACCTGTTCATATGTGATGACCTCACAGCTGCATGTCAAATTACCCACACAAAAAATAAACCAAGGCAGCATATTTCACATCCACTGTGGTGGCCCTGACATCTATGTTTTGACATTACTGCTGCAATGTAAACATGGACAGTTCAGTTCATTTTAATGTTTTGTGGATTAGAGACTTAATTACTTTGTTTTCATAGTACTTGAAAACATATACTTTATGTTAGGAGCTCTTAGAATACTAAGCAATTATTTACTTTTTGAAGATTGAATAACTTGTGTGAATGATAACTTTGATTATTGTAATTACTAACTGTTTTAAGGAGTAAATTATAAACCTTTGATTAATGTTGTGCAAATGCATAAGTAAAGTAACCTTGTTACATGATGCTTTCCTTATTCTAGAGAATGTTATCTACTTGCAAAAACTGCAAAAACTGGTGGTTAACCGGTTCAACTTATGACAAATGTACTAATTGTAAGTTGCTTTGATTAAAAGCGTCTGCCAAATGCTGTAAATGTAAAAATGTAAATGGTAAGATATTCAGGTTCCCCAAAATGTTTATTTAGAACAAGTTTACAGTGTGCACACTTGTATACAGAGTCTAAACAACTGAAAACCACTGTAGGATTGACATCTTGAGAAATGTATTCATATGATTTTGAATCATATTGCGCTCATAGTTGTTTAAATATGAAAATCTTTTTTTGCTTTATACAATGGGGACTTTTTGGGGGCCATGGCTCTTTCGGCCACTTACCTGTTGTTGTATCTATAGAATTTATATTCCTGCATGGAGGTGTTTATAGACGTGGGCGTGACCCAGCCGTGCTGCGTGATATGGGGGTACGCTTCAATGAGCACAGCGAGCTCCAGATCTTCACCCTCGTTCACCTCAACAGAGAGACCCTGGTGAGCCAGTTTAGAGGACAGCTTGGGTGACAGTCTGATGTAGGGTTTTTCTATTCAGAAAGATACAGAGATATGTCATATTAAATAATATTACACGCTGAAAAAATGCTTAACTAGCCATTTAAATGACCTGACGCCTTAAGCTGTTGTAGAAACTGAAATTAAATGTAATATTCATTTGAAATGTTAAATTGCATATTACTTTGATAGTTATGTGGCCTTGAACAACCATAACATTTTATTTCAGCTCAAAATAACCAAGTAAGTTACCAACAAGTTAAGGTACAGACATTTTTACAGTCATATAATTGTTTGGCTCAAGCATGACTGGCTCTGTGCCTTACCTACAACCAGCAGGTATGTTGTGGAGCTGTTTACCCCGGCTTCATTAGTGCCGACACAGGAAATATTCCCTGTATCTGCTAGGTCAACTGCAGGAATGGTCAGAATACTTTCAATTTCAAGGCGGTTTTCCCCAGACCGAACGTCCTCCTCAATGGTCGATTTCTGTACAGAGAAATGTAAAACATTAAAAGACGATCATTCCTGCTGTAGCACAAAGCAGAAAATTCTCGTACACTGACCATTTTGGTGGAGTACTTCCAGGTGACGTTGTAGTTAAAGTTCGGGTTGTGTGTTGTGCAGCGAATCTTGAGCTCCTCTCCAACGATACGGACATATTCATCCTTCTCCAGGAAAACATAGGGCGGAACACGAAGCTCTAAACCAAGAGAAAATCAAGAGAAAATCAAAAAACATCATCACTTAAAAAATATGACCACGTGATGGATGTTTAGTTTTTTCCCCAGTGTTTAGAACGAGGAGCTTCTCACTCTGAATAACATTGATGGAAAATGCCCTGGAGGTCTTCTCCACTCCGTTGACACGGGCGGTGCAGACATAGTCGGCATTGAAGCTCGGGTGGAGGTTGCGGATGAGAATTCCCCTCTGCGGGTCGGCAGTAAAGTTCATCCCCATAGGCAAGCTAGTGCCGTTGTCCATCCGGAGGCCCAGGTCTGTGGCCTTCGGGTCGGTCAGGAGGCAGGGTAAATTACATTCCTCCCCTTCCTTCCTTACCACACGCAAGGAAGTGCTGCTGGTCCAGAACAAACGGTTTGGATCTGGGGAAGACGTGTATGATGGTGGATTAAAAAGAAAAAAAATAATCATATTAGGGGTGTAACTCTCTTTTTTCTCTTAGGCACAAGACACACATGCTTATCTACATTTCTGGCCCGACAAGCAAAGTCATGTGTGTGCCTAAACCAATCAGTGAGTGGCACACACAACAGACATGCGGAGTGGGGATGGAGGCAGAGGTGAAGTAAACGCTGCAACTGTTTTTGTGCAAAGTGAAAAGTTGCAAGTGTAGTATAAAATACTGTAGTGCATAAAGAATTTAAAAATCAAATCTCAACTCTATCTTTTTTTAATTTGAATCTGGAAAATCGTTCACTTCTTTCACTAATAACTTTGATATTCAATTTTTAAAGAAATAAAAATATAGAGAACCTTGAAATACATGACTGAGCACTCATTAGTGAGTTAAAATAATATGTCTATGTTATTTGTAATGACATAGAGGAGAAATATGTAAAGTTCTCTTATTACTCTTATAGACAGTTACTTTGTGTTGTGTTGTGCTGAAGAAGTTAAGATGTGCGTAGGTAAGCTAGAGCTAGGAAAAGTGGTAAATAGCACGTACAGGTACAACACAATTTTAATATTCTACATTTATGTATACAAGCTCACCTTTTACGTACACATGCACTGTGGAGACCAGTTCACGTACTCTGAGCTGTGCAACGGTGTACATACACTTGTATGTTCCAGTGAATTCTGCTGTTGGATTTTCCACCTTAAACGTGCGAACGTTGCTATTGGCTTTGGACACGAAGCGACGGTGTTTGGACAGTCTAGGATGCCAGTTTACCGGTCCATCTCCCTCACACCTGAGAACCAATGGGGTGCCAGGTGACACCACTACCGAACCAGCTGCCGGTTTCGAGTTTACCATGATTGCAGGACGCTTCCATTCTGCCAAGAAAGAAAAAATAAAACTATATAATTTATTATATATATATATATATATATACCAAAAAGAGACCACTGCATATTCTTGTAAATATAATAATATAAATATAATAATAATATCAAAGATTTTAAAAAGTATATATTAAATAATTTTACAAAATATAAAGATAAATATAAATATACTTGTATTAAATACAAATATAATTGTGTATAGATATTATATTTTTTTAAATGGGC
>JAOEHI010051361.1:0-18827 GCA_025447815.1 Percopsis transmontana | reverse complement strand
GATAAATATCCGAGTAATGTTGTGCAAATACATAGGTAAAGTAACCTTGTTACATGATGCTGTCCTTATTTTGGAGATTGTTATCTAGTTGTAAAACTGGTGGTTAACCGGTTCAATTGTTGACAAATGTACTAATTGTAAGTCGCTTTGAATAAAAGCGTCTGCTAAATGCTGTAAATGTAAATGTAAATGTAAATGATCATTCTATAAAGCCACAACCAATTCAAACCATATGAAAACCAAGGAGGTGCAGAGACGCACCACTGTCACGTGACAAATGAAGGAAAGACATAAACCCGAAGACCCATGAGTCGTGAACTAATAATTTCTGTTTCCTGTAGCCTTAGCCTACTGAGTCTATATGCAGCTGTATGCGACGACGAGTGAATGTAAGAGTCCAAGACCATTTAGGCATGCGTGAAAATGAACAAATCAGTCACTGAGACAACTCATTACTCCGAGTCATATAAAAGATTAGTTTGGAAAGAACGAAACGTTCACAAGCAACACAACACTAACAATAAGTCATTCAACATGAATCAACAGAATTCTTCAAAACATTTTCTCAGTGGTTCCTGGCTCTGTGAGTGTGTGTGTGTGTTGTGATCAAGTGTAACGTAGGTTTGGGGTATATTGAATCACTTATGTGTATCCACCCCCCCACCCCCCACACACACACACACACACACCTCCAATCTCATAAGGCACTTACATAATGTAAGGCATACTGTACTGTATGTGAGACAGAAAAGTAGTATGTCTGTGTGTGTGTGCGCTCTCTGTCCTCAGTAGCATTGTCAGTACAGTGGTACTGCTGGTATGAGCTGGGTTGTTAATTAGACACCAGACAAACATGATGGCTACAAGTAGAACACAAGTTAAATCAGTGGGAAAATTGAATGAATGAAAAATGAAGGGAATGGCCAAAGGAGATAAAGGGACAAAGGAATGCCGGGAATGGAGTGAGATTAGCAAGGAGGGGTAAATAGATGGAATGTCTCCATTTGCTCCATCATACTTAATAATTAATAACCGGTTTTGTGAGAATATGTGCCTCTTTACATAGTAATACATATGCACAAACACACATTTTCATTTATACCATCTTCAATCTTCCTAGCATCTTATTGAGTGTACTTAGAAAGTAATTTGTAGCTCCACCAATATTTGCAGGGCCAATAATCACAAAAGCCCTGGGAAAAGCCCTGTCTTGCTGTGACAGCACTTTCCACCACACTCAACATTTAGGACAGAATGGGGAAAAAAACGTGTTGTTGCATAATATGTCTTCGTTTTGAAATGTATAGAAATAATATGGAAGAATAATTCACTTTCCAGTGCAAATTAGTTTTCCTTTTTATTTGTGGAAGACTCAAGTTGACCCTGACCCTCAGTGCTACATTCACTGTTCTGCTTTGTTAAAATGCAATGCTGAATCGCTAACCTTGAAATTAGGATATAATGGAGAATTGAATGCATTAGTGGAGTGTGCCTGTGTATATGCATAACTCACACACACACACACACACACACACACACACACACGCACCTTACAATACATTTTTTGTGTTACCATCCATGTATCATTTTTATGGGAATGTATTGTATAAAAGAAGTTGAACACACACACACACACACACACACACACACAGTTAAGGCCAAAACGTGATGCTCTAATTGCCTGTGAAACCTCTAAATGCACTCGTGTCATAATTAAGTTGAATATTTACATGGGCCTTCCTTGTTGCAAATAAAACCATCAATAGTTTTATCTTGGTGTGTTCACCCAAACCAAATACGTGCTCGGCTTAAAACAATGGGGAAACACGTCTCCCTTTATTAGTAAATTATGCATTCAGAGGAGAGATTGTGAGGGGAACGTTTATAATAGTAGACAAGAGGCTTTCGGAGAAACAGAAAATTAACTCATCTTTCAAATTCACATTCAATAAATTGAAATGTATCTCATTAGCTCTTTAGCCAAGCTAACTTGGCATATACACGGCTGTAATACAGCTGTGTTCGCTTAGTGTGTTTGGTGATGTTATGACGTAATCTAACAACTCAGTGGAATTGAAAACAATTGTACATTAAAAATGAGCCACAATTATAACTCCTGTTAATGTAACATTTTGAAAGCCTACACTACCAATAATGAATTGCACCAAAAGCTATGAGCGTGTTATGTTCTAGTTTTGGTTTTGGAAATGGGTTGGTCTTGGGAGATCTTAATTCCATACCATGGCTTTGTTGAGTATACATTGTTTGTGACTCTGTTTGTGCAGGAATGACACCTGCCCCTGGGATTTTAAAGGAAAAGGAAGTCATATCGATCCTCTTACGAGTCAACCCTTACAAATCTCCTGGGCTCAAGGGAAGGGTCTGGATGGGAGCAGGCTGCACAGGGCTTGTCTTCAAGCTTGTTATCATGAAGGGGAAGGAATTGGAGCAGGTCACTCACTTCAAATATCTGGAAACAATCATTGACAATAAACTCACCTTTCAGACCAATGCAGACTACACATATAAAAAGGCAAGGCAGCTGCTCTCTCTCCTCGGGAAACTGAGGAGCTTCAATGCAAGCAAACATACCCTGACCATGGTCTACAGGTCACTAACTGAGAGCCTTCTCACCTTTAACATCGTCTCCTGGTATGGGAACCTCTCAGTTCGACACAGGAATAAGCTGATTTAGGTGGTCAACCGGGCCAGCAAGATCATTGGCGACAAACAATTGTAACTCTAATCTTTTCAACCGCTCCATAACCAAAAAGGCAACCCAGGTCTATGACCCCAACCGTCCCCTTCATTCATCATTCCAGCTGTTGCCATCTGGCATGAGACTCAAAGTCCCACTAGCCAGGAAAAGTGGGTACAAAAATCATTTTTTGCCCTCTGCTGTGGCCATTCTAAACATGCCCACAACATCCCATGGAAATTTAATGGACAGAATTCTTGTGTAACTATAAAGTAATGCAATCGCAGTCAGTCAGGAAGTGTACACCCCTCTACAGATTAACTGGACCCTCCAGTACAAACACTTCCTACGTAAAACTTTAACTAGACTCCGCCCATCCTGCATTGGGGCCTAGTGTTGCCATGTTACGCCACTGTATAAACATATTGCTGATTGTTGCTGATAGAAATCAAGTGATTTGTGGACGGATGTAGATAAAACTGAGGAAATGGGTCATTCAAAGTTGTGTGTCCTGACCTCACAGCAAAGATAAGCAAGGTAAAGCATTGATAAAACCATATCGCTTTCTTTAAGCAGTCACACACTAGAAATAATTAAAATCTCTTATCCAATGGAATGCTTGTTTTAGTTGTTGTCGGATCAATCTCAGCCCAGCCGCGACTGTGAACTTGACACCTTAAGTATTCTCGGTGCAGGAAGTTGCTACTGAACACAGTTATTGTTATTGACAACAGTAGCGGTTTTAGCTTGTATGGCGCCCTGGGCGAACCACTACTTCAGTGCTGCCCCTCCCCAACTAACAAAAATTGTGTGTCCCTCGATCCGACACCCACCCACTCCGCTAACAAAAAAACAAAAAAAAACATTCTGAACTAACTGTATATTTTATTAAGCCATTTTGAAAAACACAAATAAAGTATCATAACATTTAGAAGTATAGAAATATTCAAAATATATACAATCATAACAATCAAATACCAACAATGACACACACAGGTGCATATGCCCACAAACAGGCCAGTGCCAGAGAGTGCCACAATATTTCAGGATTCGTTTTTTAAGTTAGCCTACAACATTGGAAATCCCCTTACTGAGCTCAAAGTTAACCAAACATCAATAATGTGTTAGTTAGGTTGTAATCGTTTTACTGCAGGCTACACACATTATCATCATGAAACTGAAGATATGAATGATGCTAGTTGGACTTAAGCTAACAAACATAAGTGTAGGCTTTCATTACATGCATACTATTATGCATAATACTATGCTCATAGTAGAGTTGACGTAGCTGCATACCTTTATCTTTAGTGTATTTCCCTTCTTCTTCTTCTCTTTTTTTCCTAACCTGTGCACCTGATGGCTTAGACCTTATTCTATCCATTTCATTAGTGTTGATTTAGGGGTGCGCTGTTTCATAGAGTTCCCCGGTCACCCTACCTCAGGCTTCCAGTGGGGAGACCTTAGGTGACGTCAACCCGCCCCCGCCCCTGAATGCCTCTCCATCTCCTACTTCTGAGTTTGAGACCTTCCCAGCAGCAGGCAGTAGCCTGCCTAGCTCACAAACTAGAATTAGGGCTCCCACTCCGACAAGGTTAACTGACCCACACGGTGACATGATATCATTGACGTGATGTTCAAATGAGCTTAGGAAACCGATCGCGCAAATGTCAACATTTATTTTTGTGCGAGAGGCTGTGCCGCCCCCGGCAAGATGGCACTCCGGGCGGCTGCCCATGTCGCACATACCTAAATCCACCACTGACCGTCAAGGACCCATGCTGGCGAGTACCTCTCCTTAAGTGATGTTTTTCAATAACTACAGGGTAACCCTTTTTATTTAAATGAGACCCCTATTTTTCTTATATTTCTTATAGCACACACAATATTATCATACAAAAATACTAAAAATTTAATTTAATATGCAACAGATGGTAAATGCTGACCATGACATTTCCAGCCCAGGCTCATGAGATCAAAGCCAAATGGTGACGCCTGAGCAAAACAGTTATACATCACCATTTGACCAATTTCAGCATTATATTAGGGACAAAGGTCAGACATTTCTAATAACAGGACTAGTTCTTTGGACACAGACAATTACGTGCAGACACAGTGCAAAGCTTACACTGGTTAATTTAAGAGCAGATCTGACGATTTCATTCCCTTGTGTGTTGAGACAAAAGAAACAATTATGTGTGGAATGACCCTGAGATGGCCTCTGCGTTTACCTACTGTACACCCAAATCAAGCTGACCAGCTTTATAAATTGATATTCATAAATGGCTTTGCATAATTCTTGTGCAGGCATATTATTTCCTTCCTGTTTCATAGATTCATTACAAGACATTCTTCTAGAGAACAATAGCATACACAGTTACACTTAGTACTATTGCTCTAAAGCTGTGTTTTTTATTATTGTACACTGCTTTAGCACGTGTACCTCAATGTGGTTTGTCACCAGGCTACAACATGCTAGCATAGTGTGTGAGTGAGAAAGAGAGATCCAGAGGTGGAGAGGTAGAGAGAGAGGGGATGTGTGTATGTGTGCGAGAGATAGTTATTCCGATTGTTAGCATTGGGAACCTTACAGAGCTAATAGACCCATCAACCAGTCCCCTTAGGTTATACAAACTGTATAATTGAACCATAGAGAATTATCCAGCACCACCTGCACAACTCCAGCCACATTTCTGACTGGCACACACTCTCAAACACATTTCTACGCTGGTCCTCTGGCCCCAGGCACACAGATGCTTCAGCTTGCATGTTGGTTGGCTAAGCTCTTTTCTCTCACACATCTTTCCACCCCATCACCCCTTTTGCCAGTCCCCTCTACAAACCTGGTGACTTGATCTCCTCCTTCTAAATCTTTGGACTTTTGTGCAAATGCAACAGATAGAGGGACATATCCCATATAAAGTAATTATAATGTATATTATACAAATTGTAAACTTTATATATGGACACATAATGTTTGTGTATGCTTTCTTACATGATTATGGCCCCTGTCATATGTATTTATACAAGATTATATTGAATTTGCTTGTGTAGTATTACATATTGTATGATGTATATGCATACTATATTTTGTATATAATAAACGTGTTATATACAAAACATATATGGCTACTAAACTTGTATTAAAACAATGTAAGGGTAACACTTTATTTGAAGGGGTGTGCATAAGATTTACATGACACCGTCATAACCATGACACGACACCTGTGATTAACATGAAGTGTCATTGGTTATTTTCCATTCAGCTTAAACACTCCCAAGAAACTCCAGGACACAGCTGATTAATTTCTGTGAAGTTTACTGGGAATTTTGTGAAACTACAATACAATACAATGAGACATCTATATTATTTTTCAAACCCAAATACACAGTATTGGTGTAAAGAGCACAGCTTAGCTAACAGCAGTGTAGCCTATATGATAAACACAATCAAGCTAGTAAAAACAATCAGCAATAAACATAAAGCTAACTTAGCCTAGCACAAACAAATTAGCTTCTTAGCCGCCTCAATAGTCTTACAAAATTAACAATGAGCGATAACCTAATGTTATACGATGAGAAATACTTACAGACGAGGGAGAAGGAAAGGCGATCTACTCAGAAACTGACGACTGGTAGAGCTGACGCATTCCTGTAGCTGATTACGGCATGTCTATTTTTACTTGTTTTCCAACATGCACTGGTACTACATTACTACGGTTACAACACTGAACTGTTGAAACAAAGTAGAAAACATATTTTCAAGTGGCATGACACTCCCCGCTTGGGGTCTTTAAAGAACCCACATTAATGAACAGAGTCAGTCTTTGGAGAAAGAAGCAGAACCACTTCTGTAATGGGCCGAGATAAAGTCTTTCTGGTTCCATCCTTGACGACTTCCACTTCAACCTTTCGGACCAATCCATCTTCTCCTGGAAAGGTTTTTGTGTTGATGCCCATAGGCCATTGATTTCTCTTTGCCTGATTGTTTTTCAGGAGAACTACGTCTCCTTCTTGGAGGCTCGGCCTTTTTTCTTGCCACTTGTGCCGAAGCTGCAATGTTTTAAGGTAATCATGTTTCCACCTGTTCCAAAACATGTCTGCTAGGACCTGAACCCACTTCCACTCCTCTCTGATGAGATGCGCCTCCTCAAAACTTCCTGACGGACGAGGAGGTGCAAATCCTGTCTTGAGAGTCATTACACTTATCCATTTCCAGCTCACGAGAGGCGCCGATGAAGTTAGACAAAGCCTCAGTCTGTTCTGGGTGGCTTGTCACCTTGATGTAGGCCACGGCTGCTAATGCCTTGACTGATGCGTCTGCAAAGACAGAGTTCTCTCCTTAGCGCGCCTTCAGTAAAGAAGGACAAATAAGGGCGTGGTATCTGGAGCCCCTCTAGGTCTTGGAGTGACTTTTCCAAGTCTTTGGGAAAAGGTGAATCCCAGTCCTGCACTTGTAAGGTGAGTTCCCTGAGTATCAGTCTTGCATTAACCGTGACAGGTGCGAGGAACCCTAGAGGATCATAGAGGCTATTCACGGTTGAGAGTACCCCTCTGCAAGTGAACGGCTTCTTGTCATCTTCGATTTGAAACATGAAGGTGTCTGTGCGGATGTTTCAGAACAATCCAAGGCTACATTGGATGGGCAGATCATCAACAAAGAGATCTATGCGTTTGACGTCCTTGGCGCGATCTTCGGATGGGAGTGCTTGGATTACAGCCGGTCGGTTTGAAGCAATTTTGTGCAGCCTGAGGTTCGAAGCTGCCAGCATCTTCTGTGCCCGCCTGAGGACGCTGATGGCCTCTTCCTTGGTGTCAAAGGATTTTAAGGCGTCGTCAACGTAGAACTCACGGTGGATGAATCTTCTTGCATCACTGCCATAGTCGGCTTCTGCTTCTTTAGCTGCCCGACGCAGACCGTACACTGCAACGGCAGGCGAGGGACTGTTCCCAAAAAGGTGAACCCGCATTCTGTAGTCCACGATGTCGGATGTAGGATCATTGTTCCTATACCACAGGAAGCTGAGAAAATCGCGGTGGTCCTCCTTAACAACAAAGCAGTGGAACCTGTGCTCGATGTCGGTGGTGATCGCCACATGTTCCTTCCTGAACCTCATAAGAACACCTAGCAGGCTATTATTAAGGGCCAGTGAGCAAGACATCATTGAGCGACACTTCACGTGCCGCGCTGCTGTCGAAGACTACACGGATCTTACCTGGCTTCCTAGGATGATACACACCGAACAGGGGCAGGTACCAACACTCTTGTCCAGGCTGCACTTGCGGTGTAACTTCTGCGTGTGCCTTCTTGAGCATCTTCTCCATAAACTCTAGGAAGTCGACTTGACATGAAGTCTTTATGAGTCTTTATGAATGTTTATGACTGTTGTCATTAAGTGTCATATGGTAAACCACGTCATTTATGTCAATTTGAAATTGTTTGGGATTTCTTTGTCATGGCAACTTGGCATTAACCAAGACAACATAACCTCTCATGAACATGCCATGGTTGGCCTAATTATCAAACTTAAAGAAACGATGTAGCTTTATGTGTTAACATTATAACACTATGTACTAGTGTAAAAAAATGTGTAACCACACTTGGGACCGCTTTCGCCCCATTGCCCTGACTGTGTTAAACATTGAACAAGCTGCAGCGGTGACGTAGTCTCGCTCTCTCTCTTTTTTAATATAGTTATTAAAACCCAGTCCCAGTCTCGACTATTTTCTGTGCTGGCGCCACAATGGTGGAATGAGCTTCAGTCAGGACAACAGAGTCATTACCCACCTTCCACAAGAGACTGACCTCTGCTACCTCATAACACTACCACTAACTGAAATTCTCTATTACAATCCCTTATCTTCCACCTCTATTTTCTATATATATTTTTTCATTCCATTTTAGATCAGCTCTTAGATGTATGTAGCATGTAGCACTTATAGGCAATTACATTGAGGATTTTATGATATGTTAATAGGTAATGTATGTTGAAAAATATATCGCTAAGTTAGACCTGATGACATGCTACTGTTATCAGGTCTAATGTTGTTTGCTTACGATAACAGGTATATATCCTATTCAGCTATTGACAAATGTATTTATTCTAAGTCGCTTTGGATAAAAGTGTCTGCTAAATGCTGTAAATGTAAATGTATTATAGTAAATGTAAGTATATTTTAATTCCACTTGTTTAAAATTATATTTAAGTATACTCACAAAAAGTGCACTTTATTATAAGTACATTTAAAAAAAGGTAGAGTAAATCTGTAATATTTTTGTCTACTAATAAAAAGTAGATATTGCAGTAGTATAGGATAGAGCTTTACGGGGGGGTTGTAACCCAATACATAATCCCTTGTTTACCAATCGTACCTGCACAGTCCCACCTTTGATTGACAGCGCTGAAGAAATTCACACAGACAATCGTGATGAAACATTAAACTAACTAACAAACAGGTGGTCATAATGATTTGGCTCATTAGTGTACAACGCTACGGATTGTATTTTTCTGTGTCTTTTTCTGTGTGACACATACATGCGCATACACACAAAACATGCATACAGACAAACACACACACACACACAACACAATGGATGTTTAAATACACCCTTTGCATCATCGGAAACAATTGTGTGGCAATTTCAATGGCATACTGACTGCTCTAAAGGGAGGCTAAGGTACATGTTACCAAAGGTGGTGCTATAGGTAAAATACACGAGTTAAGGCATTTAAATATTATGAGGTTCTGTTAAGCAAAAATAGGGGAAAACATCAGATGAGTTACCTTGGATTATATGTGAAATATTGCATTTCATATCCATAAAAATTGTCAAAATCATGTCAAAAATTGTAATTTTTACCCATGTCTTGCAAAACTTGGAAGTTTTTGGGTTAAACCAGAACAGGGACATCTAGTAGTCTAAGCTGTCAGCCATGATTGTTTGGATCCAGGACACTGGTGTCATTCAGTTCTGTTTACACTGCATCACACAATGTATTAAGGGCTGTAAATTTGAGACTACAGTTTCCAAATGTGTTAAATCCTATATATGTGAACATTTATACAATTTCATAAGCATATGTAACATTTTATTAACATTGATAACATTAATATGGTTATGACTTTATTTTGGGCATCAAACTTGTAGAACTTTCCACAAGGCAGACGGCCGCCTCAATGTGTCGTCCAATCAAATTATCCAGAAAGGCTGTCATACTTGCATGCAGCCTGTCAGAGCCAATCAGTGATTCTCCTGCAGTATTTCTTCTGACATGGACACTGATATTTCTGGGGAGAAGTCATATCCAAATCCATTTTAATGTAATCATGTCTCCAGCAACTAGTCAATTTCAAAATATACAGTGCGTATTTGCTCTCCCTCATATGTTTGTACGTGCGTGCGTGCATTGCGTGCGCTATATTTGCGTGTAGAGGGCAAGTTTGGATCGTGAATGACGTGTGTGGGTGTGTTCATGAGAGGAAGCTGTAGTCAGCAGAATCATGGCTCTGGGTGAATGCAGTGACTCAGGACTGTGTCAGCCTGTCCAGAGAATAGCCAATGTTCTGTGTGTCTTCCATGTTTGTTAGGGTTGCAGAGACTCCTCTTTTTTCGTGATGCTCAAAAAAAACGTGTATTTTGTAACCGATTCAACGAAAGGCGTTGCTACATGTCCTACTGTCCGTAGATAGTTAATGGGCCCATTAACAGCAGATATGGATACATCCCCAGAATGGTGTGTTCGTCTGGTTAGGCAATATTCCTCCTATGACCTACAGTAACCTTCATCTTACCTTTGACCCCTAGTTAGATGCGCTCCCATCGTGACCCTGTCACATGCAGGTCATTGCTGCCAGATGCAGTCCAAAAATAAAACTTAATTTGGATAGCCTATTCCCTTTTTCTGATAGGCCTGTCTCTCATATTGTTTTATGGGGTCAGCTAATCTGCCACATTGAGATGAGCAATTATTCCATGCTTGGCCGGTGTAATTGGGAATTCGGGGGGTTAGCAAGAGGGAGTTATTTCTTATGAGGTCAACAGGTCATTTGTTCACAGTAGACGTGAGCCAGCGAATATCTGATGCGTGTGATTAATAGAGGTGGACAGGAATGATAGGATACAGCTGTTGTAGAATCAATAAAATAATATGCCAATCATTGTTTCTGTGCATGTTAGTTATTAATGTCAGTCTGTATAGTTTGTATTTTAGTCATACATACATTTTGTTTAGTTTTTTCTTTCTGTCTGTCTTTTCATTCTTCTTTTCACATATGGATTGCACTGTGTACCTTTATGTGTGTGTGTGTGTGTCAGAATTTCCGGTAGGATATTTTCTTGCCAGTCCCATGTTCGGAAATAATTTATTTTATTGGAAAGATTTGAATCTTACCGGTCACGTTTAAATAAAACCTTGTTTATCCAGTAGGTGGCAGAATGGTGGTAAGAATGGTGTTAAGATAAGACGTAGGAGTGTTGCGAATAGTGATAGCAAGTGATTGCTTCTGCTGCCGTGTTCAATAAAGAGTGTTACACAACAACACAAAGACTTGTGAAATGTTTCATGACGACAGTCTGTTACAAACGCAAATTAGCTACAAGGTAATATTTTTTTTTGCAGTGCATGCGCGAGCCGCGTCACTCTCTCCTGGTCCAGACGACTTCGCAGTGACGTCTTTATTCAATTCTGCAGAGAGAAGCCACTCTGCTGGCACGGGCAGAACACAGGCAAAAGCCTGTGTAGCCCAGTCGAGGTACAGCTCACTGAACTCATAAATAAGCACTTTGCTAGCTGATGCAAAAGTTAAACCCTGTTTTAGTATGTACTCTAAAATGGTTGTTTCGCTCCACATTTAGGGAAGCCTATAGCCTACAGTACGCATTCGTACATTATATTTATTTTTTTTAAATAGAAGGATAGGTACATTTAATTAAAGCCTATTTACAATTCAAATTGTGCTTAAAGGGAATTATTTTCACTGGACATTATGACCGTAGCGATGTAAATTTGTCAGATTTCAAAAGATATTAAGTCTGGTAATTACCGGATAACGAAAACTGTGGTGTGTGTCTATCTGTGTTTATCTATAGGTGTTTAATATGTGTTGTTTTTTCTAGACACACACACACACACAAACACACACTGTGTGCTGTGTCAGACATTGTGCGTGTGGGGACAGGCAGACAGACGGGGCAATTACCCAGCAGTGACACTTCCAGGCTGGTACTCCAGCAGAAGGGTCACAGAGCAGTGGGGTAACCCAGCCTTGGTGCGTCCCAAGGGAGAGAGGAAAGTGGTCTGCTCTGCCCCCTGGTTGTGTCAGGGATAAAGTCCACCCTGGGGCAGCCATGCCAGACACCCGGCTCTCTTAATCTGCTGTAGAGGCATCCAAGGGCATGCGAACATGCTACAACTAGACACAAAGAACACTCGCACACACCCACGCACACACACACACACACACACACACATATAGGGGTGTTTTCCAGAATAGGTAACAGTAGCCTAGTTCTTTCAGCCAGATTACAGTCACATGGTTTATAATAGTCCTAGCAAGCTAGAACTAGTCTTGGTTTAATCGGTCAGGTTTCCAGAGGGAGATTAGAGCTGTCCACTTGGTTATCACCAGCACTCTATCTTTAATTCAACTATTTATGCTTTATATATTCAGTGACATGTTGTCTTTTCACAGTGCTGTTTTGTCATATTCAAGTTTTTTTGTCTATTGCACATACAATTTATACTGAATACAGTATATGTATTTGATATTGATATTTTGGGATATTTTGGGATATTTTGGGATATTTTGGGATATTTTGGGATCACTTTATCACTTCCTAGTGTCCTTTCTGCACGTCTATGGCCCACAATCTGGTTTCTTCTTCCAGTCATCCTTGTACAGCTCATCATCATCATCATCATCATCTTCTCTCTTTTCTGTGAAAATGGGATAGATTTCTGAGCCTTGTGCACAACACAAGTGGAATCATCCTCTCTCCCAGCCAAACCGTGTACCAGATTAGAATTGACTGCTTGGGATTCAATTCTTCTGGACACTCGGGGAAAGGAACTGAATCACTTTGTAAATGGTGCATTGTTTACCGCTGTCATTTCCTTTTAGAGGCTCAATGATCTGTTGTTCCAATGCTGTGTGTGTGCAGACAATCATTTGTCTGTGTATGACATATGAGCCAAGATAAATATGTCCATGTATTTATTCATATACAGGACAGTATTACAGATGCTGAAAGCATATTGCCTATTCATTTCATTTATCATGATTCATATGTTAAAGACTGGAGCAGAGTATGCCTTATAATACAGAAGAGGAACGATATAGCAGGACCTATCGCTCATATGTCCAATGCCGTGGAAATTTTACATTATAAATGACTCTTACACAACTGTCTTTAACTGGGGTTTAATTACATTTACAAATGGGTTTGCCATGTCAAAGACCGTGCGGGTCAGTGAAATAGAATGATCAAGCTTCAGTAACACACATGCATGCTTATATAGTGGAATAACACCTCCTGCCTCTCTACTCCTCCCCGGCTCAAGGAAAGGCTGTATAATCCAAAACCCCCCTGGGTAGCCAAAACACCCATTCCTGATAAAAGTTCCCAGAACAGCATGGCCTTGGTTACTCCCGTGTGTTCCCAAGCAATCAAGATATATGAGGCTTTGGGTCAGACAGTTAATTGTGGTATTTTTGCCACAACAATTCCTCCCTTTGAACAATTTAAATGTTCATAAAATATAAAATACCACACTATCCCCTGATTCTTGCAGGGAGGTATTGTGGCAAAAATATCACAATTTCTGACCAAAGGCCCTCATTGTAATATGACTGTATGCTTGATTGCTTTGGAACACACGGGAGAAACCAAGGCCATGCTGTTCTGGGAACTCCTATCAGGAATAGGTGTTTTGGCTACCCAGGGGGTGTTTGGATTATACAGCCTTTCTGGAGCCGGGGAGGAGCAGAGAGGCAGGAGGTGTTATTCCACTATATAAGCATGCATGTTTGTTACTGAAGGAGGTTCATTCTATCTCACTGACCCGCACGGTTAAAGACAGTTGTGTAAGAGTCATTTATAATGTAACATTTCCACGACATCCAACACCATAACATATTTAGAGCCATAGCATGATACTGTATATAAAATGCACGCGCACATACACACACACACACACACACACACACACTGCAATCAGCGTACACACCATGAGTACCCATTACTGTCCTCTAAAAAACTGTGTCTTGGCATACGTGAATTTGGGCTGACACCATAATTAGCTGCCTAATTATAATCATTATTACATTTCTCCAGATCCCTTCCTGTGCAGGGGCAAATCTCAGGCACAATATACTGCATTAAAACCCCTGCTAAGACACAGGCTCAGCTATGCCACTCTAGCCTGCCTGTACGCAAACACAAGCTTGGGGAGAGCTGGATCGAGGACAACAACATATCAACAAGGACATGGGTTTGAGCCACAGCATGGTCAGCCTGTGAGCATCATTGAGCAGGATGCATAACCCCTATTTGTCTATTTTATGACAAATTTCAAATGTCCTCTAATAGCTAATTTCAACTACAATTTATTTATTAAATTAGTTCGAAACAAATTGACTCAGAACAAACGAAAATAACATGATATTGGGGCTGTAGTAATTGCGTTAAGTTATACAAATGGCTGTCAGCTATGATTATACAGTATGCTGGTATCTATGTAATGATGGCTGATTAATGCAAATCCACCATTATTTACAGTTTGTATTATTTATTGTATTATATAGCATTGATATGTACAAGTTTGTGTGGAATTTGAGTGAAATTGTCCTGTAAGGTTACAATATGTTTCACCTTACCGGGTTACATGATTAATAATATGCCATAAAACACCTAGGTAGGATTGCATCTGTCATTACATCTGAACCAAAGAATGGTATCTGGCAACCTTACCTAATGGACTTCATACCTGACGTTATTTCGGGCCATCTTGTGTATTTTATTTTCACTTGGTAACCAAGCTGAAAGCCTTTGATCATAGATCTGAGATCATGCTCTAGTCCTGTTGTCTGGGCCAGTTAATTAATAGCAGCACAGTATGGGCTTAATAAGAGGACATGGGGGTTTCGCAAGGGCGGTGTGTATGTGAGTGCGTTTCCATTGGAGAGGGAGAGAGACAGATAGACTAGGTGGGAGACCTTAACCCTGAATGTCCATTTTAGCAACCACAAGTACCCCACTAGTGGTCAATTAACCTTGAGGGTTATAACTGTGTGGTCACTTTAAACACACACACACACACACACACACACACACACACACAGGAACTGTAGATGTGGAATGTATTGCAGACAACACTACTGCCCTCAAAATGTCAATTAACATTGTCTGACAACACACACACACACACACACACACACACATACACAGGGATATTACAACACAAAGCAGTAGTAAAATACAACTCAGCACTATTTACTATTCACCATTTAATAGTGAGCAAGTCTCAATCTCTAAAAACAAGTTATTTGTATGTCTGAGAGAGGGATAGGGTATGGAGGAGGAGAAAGAGCGAGAGAGACAGAAGACACAAATGGAACGGGAGAGATGTGTTCATTCTCCTCTCGTAACCTGATGTCTCCCCTCTCTGACCTCAGAGAACAGCACTTCCCATAAAGGCTGTATATATTTATGTGAGTAGGGCTTTTAAACACCAGCACCCCAGCTTACCTGATTTATGAGCTGGGGTTTTAACCTTACTATGTGTATGTGTGTGTGTGTGTGTGTGAGCTTTGTCTGTGTTCAAGCTAACTGTGACCTTAGGCTGCATATCATTGTTAAATAGCAGAGGACTCTATTTGCCTTTAATGTAATCTACAGTTTTACAACAGTGGACTAAGGGGAATAAAGACTATTTGTCTGAATTATTGGAAAGTGTTCCCTCTGTGAAGGACAATACTTACAAATCAAACTGTAATAACATTGTATAAGCTGTTAATAACGATCATATGCCCTATAAATGGCCCAACTTTTCCCAAAGTCGGTCTGCCATACATCAGCTGTTTAAGTGTTACTCCTTTATTTTTCTGTGAAGTGACAATGTTGGTGACGAGACCAGATTATTTTGCTCTGGTTATTTCACTGAAAAAGCCTACGTCTCTGTAGGTCTTTAGTATCATGTTAGCCTATTTAATTAAAACATTTATTGTAAACATAATGCACAATATCTGATACCCACCATGTACAAAATAAGAGAATATTTATATATTTATATGTATATTTTGTATTTCATTCTGCATTTATATCTTTGACACTATTTCTGCCACTACAAAAAATGTGCTCTTGGTGATCAATAAAGCATTATCCACGATAAAAAGCTGCAGTGGGTTTAGATTGAATCGTGATTGCGTAATGTAGACAATAGTCAGAGAGTAGCAAAACCTGCACATGTTTCATTAAAAGTTGTGCATCATTACATTCATACACGATGTAAACTCTTGGGGAGGCCATGTTTTGACAGATCAAAACGTCTGGCATCGATGTGGTCTAGTGCTGCTTTGGTTTGTCAATATGTGTGCAACAGCAAGCAGATGTTGTCTTCTTAGATCCAAGCCTTGTTCTAATGAGCAGCACATTCTAATTGATTACAATAAAGATTTAAATTACAGAGAGGGAAAGAGAGAGATGGGGTAGGAAAGTAGAGATTAGGCAAGGCAACAGAATGCTTGCAGTAAAGACAAGATGGATTATAAGAAATAAGGATGCCAACAAAGCATATGAACTTTAACTCTGAACTCTATATTATGGGAAGAAATGGGATGTACTGTAACAAGACCTTTGACTTTTGAAGAGGAAAAACCTTTTCATCCTACTTCACCTCTTGCCTTTGTCTCTTCATTGTTTGTGTGTGGGTATGTGTGAGGCAAGTTGAATAAAGTGAGGTTTGGTAGACTAACCAAAGAGAAGCTATGGGCAATGAGTCAGCAAGCATTATAGGGGATGTACAGGAAGTCAATTGCATTTGTCCTTATACATAGAAGCCTTCAAATGGTATATGGTATTGTACCGATTTATCCCTCCGAGTTGATGGTAGCGCAACCACTAGGTCAGCATAGGCATTCCACAAAAATTTTAGGCTACAGTGTTAGCTGTGTTGAGTCTATACAAACCCAATATGGCCTTAAAAAGTATTGTATTCATCTGGACAAGCAAATCAAGACATATTTGTACATACATTTAGCTGTGATACATGTGCCTTTCAGCTGGGAGTTGACCACCCTAACCTACTCATCTGACACCTACTGTAGCCTACATGATAATTCAGCATCATAGATTCAATCATAGACAAACTGAAAACACTTAATAAATCCTATGGGTACTAAGTACTGCAGCGCAGTAACAATATAATTGACAGCCCTTCTAATCTAATTTGACTTTTTTCAATATTCCATCGGTCAGAATTACAGATGTGTTTTGGTAACACTTTATTTGCAGGGGTGTGCATAATACTGACATGAGTCTTTATGAGTGTCATTTAGGAAATGAATGTCAAGTTTAATATCAAGTTGACATTGTTTGGGATTTCTTTGTTATGACAACTTGACATTAACCAAGGCGACATAACCTGTCAGTGTCTTTGTCATGACAACTTGACATTAACCATGACAAATGATGAAAATGCCATGGTAGACCTTATTATCAAACATATACAATTTAGCTTTATATGTTAACATTACATTAAACTCTCATATGTGGTTGGTTTTGACACATGAAATAATAGTATATTTTATTGTATTAAACATATAATTTAAGTATATCAAATATGCCAAAAGTTTACTTTTACTTTTTTTTACTTGCAGTTCAGTATGTTAAATGTATAGCCTACTTTAATTTATAAAAAAAGTTGGCATTAAGTGTACTAAGAACCTAAGTGTACTAAAATAAGTATACAAATTTTGCTATACTTTTAGTGGGATTACAGTATTGCATACTGATAAGTAACGTATATTTTATTTTAAGATGATGTAAGTTGCGTACTTTAGAAAATGGAATTTCTGTCAAGTCATAGAAAGCAAACTAGTGTACTTAAATTCCACTTATTTACAATTTTACTCAAGTACACTTACAGAAAGTGCACTTTATGACAAGTACATCCCAAACAATGTGAACTTGACATTAAACTTAACCTTTATTTATCGAATCAGCAAAGTCTGAAATCCCAGAGGTGCTGTTTTTAAGCAATGCCTTACACTCACATACTTAAATGTATGTCTTTTACTGTGTAAAATGAAAGGAGCACTCTCAGTCAACACAGTGATTTTCACTGTTGTTTTCCTGTTCGGTCTGGTACTGTGAACCCAGACTTGTGCTTTGAGTTCATTTGACTGATTAGAACTTTTCTTAAGTTGACTTTGGTCCTGTGCTGCAAATTAGCTGATGTCAGCACTGCATACAACAATCAGTGTGATCAGTTATGGCAATACAAAAACAATGCTGACATAGGAGAGTAAGGGAGATGTCAATCAACCAGGGTCAGTATATGCCCCTCTGCTTCCGTTTTAAAAAACAGTGGACACACACAACATTAATGGGGATGCATGGTGGGGCGTTTTCACGGTCAATTGACATGTTATGTCTGTGCCCTGTCCATCACCCCCATGGTCCTCTCCACACGTCATTATAACAAGAATCTGGTGTGCTCCACCACTGGCTCTCACGGACTGGGTCACACTGGAGGGCTTTGGAGAGAGAGGCCTCATTAACGCTGGCTAACCAGCCATTAGCATGCAGGCATTCTCTCACATTACCAATACTTAAACTCATATTTGCCATTTTGGAAGAAGCAAGTTTGTTTTGTTGTTGGGTTTAGGTACTGAAGGAATTAGAATTTAAGATATTATTTAATATCTGAGTAAAATAGCTAGACAAAGGCAGAAGCTCACAGCTAAAACACAATAGCCAGGAAAGTATGTGCTTTTGCATAACAGAAGCCTTACAGTTAAGATAAAGCAGGAAGGTAGAGCCACCCAAATGGCGCATATATGTGATTTTGTCACCTGGACCCATTGTATCTATTGTCTGTCTGTTTTCCTTGTCCCAGAACAGGCACAAACC
>JAOEHI010051360.1:0-18827 GCA_025447815.1 Percopsis transmontana | reverse complement strand
GTGTGTGTGTGTGTGTGTGTGTGACAGACAGACTGAAGACAGGTGGGCGCTGGCCAGGTGGAGACTGTCATTTGCGTCTGCTATTAACACCATTGTGGGCAGGCTGCTACCACTCACACTGAGGTCAAGGTCTCCTATAGCAGCCCGCCCGGCCCCTTCTCACACAAGCCATTGTCGGGCTTAATGGTGCAAATGATGGGGGATTATTAGGAGCTGCTTCCTGAGGTGTAAGATGAGCTGTATAAACACACACACACACACCTGCAACACCCCTCCACACACACACACACACACACGAACGCACGCATATAACTGATAGCTTGCGGCAGTTTTTGAGCAGACGGCCATCACACACCCCATCATTCAGTCTATTGGGTGGGAACAGGCAGCTGTCACGGCTGTTATGCAGGCCTCAGGTAATACCTGCAGCCGACAAACCGTCACATCCCTACAACACACACACACACACACACACACACACACACGCACGCAGGAGCCGTTTCTCTGACGGGCATTACATTTTAGGCCTGCACCGCAACGTTCCCTTTCAACGGCAATCTCTGTGATGGAGTTGTCTGGGAAACCAGGCCACACGTCGGTTATCCTCTCTCGCGCGGGCTAAGGCAACCGTTAGCACATTTACAGAGCTCAGAAACACACACACACACACACACACACACACACACACACACACACACACACACACACACACACACACACACACACACAGCTGTTTGCAGACAGACAAACCCCCCCTCCACTGCGCAAGAGGATCCCATCACTCCGCAACCACAAACCCTGTGGTGGGGGCTAGCAACCAGCGATTACCCCCAACTTGTTATGGCTAAGAGAGGCACGGCAGCGGATTGCGGCGGAAAATGTACTTGTCCGCGGATCAGACATGCTAGGCTCAAAACAACTTTGTAAGGCTGCCAAGGCTAGAGTAGCCGAGAAAAGTCTACTGTCATGGCTTTGGGTCAAAGATGGCCATTTGTGAGAAGCCCCGTGGTTGGTCCGTGTCAATCACTCTCAGTTGCATGATGATGATGATAATAATAATAATAATAATAATAATCTCACCTCCAGCCAGCAAAGCGTTCCGCTGAGTTTTCGGATGGTCCAGGGAGACTCCACCTGCATGGAATGGGTAAACACACATCAACATTGACTCCAACCGGTTTAAACACGTCGGCGGCTGCGAGGCTCGTGGCATGCAGCGTGGTTCACGCCATGCTTAAGACAAAGGCCCGGAGTGTGTGTGACCAGAGCACCAGAAAAAAGAAAACAAAAACATGTTAAAAGACTCCTTGTTGTCTGGGCGGAGAAGAACATTAGGACACAACAATGGACTTTGCCACCTGTAACCGGGACACTGCCGCTCTGTTCACACTGCGTTGCCGTGCAGATAACGCAACGGGGGTCCCACTGAAAGTGTGTAGGTAATCTCTTAAGGCTCAAAATGAAATGGAAGGGGGCCCGGAGGATTTGACGATAGAGGGTTTTGTTAAGGCTAAGTGGTGCTCCGAAAGGAATTGTCTCCACTCAAACACACACTCAAACACACACACACACAGAGATCCGTGCGCTTACCGTGTGCTCTCCCTCGGTGAAGCGCACGTCATAGGCGTAGGCTAGGAGGATGTCCACTAGGCTCAGCCAGACATGGTGGCGGGCCGCCTTGTCCAGAAGGTACGAGCGGTTGGGGAACTTCCTCAGCTGCTCCTTCTCGTCATCGGTGAAGCACACAGCTGGACGGGGGACACAGACGCCGCCATGGAGGATTTTATTCTACTGTAGTATAACGCACACTGTAGTAGAACATACCATTTATTCATCTCTTTTTATTATTTTAATATTTTTATAGTTTTTATTTATTAAATTATATATATTATGTATTTTATTCTACTGTAGTAGAACATACCATTTATTCATCGCTTTTTTTTAAATTATTTTTATTAAATTATATATTAAATTATATATTTTATTCGACTGTAGTAGAACATACCATTTATTCATCTATTTTTTTATTAAAAATCTTTAATAAAATGTACACGCATTATGTCAGTGTTCATGGTGCATACATTCGCATATTTTTATAATCATATTAATATACAGTATACTGCATTATGATATACTGTACTATCTACTAGGTACGATATATCATTGTATTATCTTTCATTCCCTTGTTATTCATGTCTTTTTTTGCTGTTTGCACTATAATAATAATAACACTAATTATCTTTATACTGTACCCGACTGCTGCAAAAACTAATTTGAAGTTTCATTTTGCACATATACCCTCCATAGATATAAATACAGTGTAAGCTACAGCCTTTGACAGGAGACATGTGCCTAATAGGGGATCTACATCATGCCTAATGGACTGACTCTAACACACTTCAATCCCATTGAAGCTATCTGCAGGGTTCAGTCCTCGGCAGTAACAAACTTTAACTCAACTGGTTTTCCCTCCACTGCTGCTTACGGAACAGCTGAAAGCTATTTTTCTCTCTCTACACAAGGAGATGAGAGCCGCGGTGCAGAGAGCATGATGTGCGAGAGCCACCGGTGTGCATGGCCAGAGCTTGGGGCGTGTGCACGTACATACACAGCCAATAATAAAATACACACACACACACACACACACACACACTCTCTTTCCGCTGTAATATCATACAGCTGCTGCGCTTAGCAGGGATAGTTTGACTTTTGTCCCATATTGGCTGTTTGATCTGGCTATGTTTCTGGTTGAGGTTGTAGTGGTAGAAATTATAACAACCAAAAAACTAAAACTAAAACAAAACTAGATTAGCTACACACAGTGCACTCACACACACACAGGTTTAAAAGTGATTCCTGTGGCTGAGCTGGGAAGCTGGGAAGGAGATTCGTGGTGTATTACGTCAGGCTCTCTGCTCCCTGTAGACTCTACCTGAGGCGCTTGCCAGCACAGCTGCTGCGCACAGCCAAGCGGAACACACACACGCAGACGAGGATGTGCACGCTGAGTCGGTACAGGGCGCGCGCACGGGCAGGCATTTTGGTATATTTGCATGCGCAAACACAGAAGAGACAAGCTACAAAAAAGCCGTTCATTTCAGCGCTTTGAGTATCTTAAAGTGCTGAACACTTGCGCTATGCAAGTGTAATGGTCATTATAATAATGATAATAACCTTTATTTATATAGCACTTTTCTAAACACAGTTACAAGGTGCTTTACAGTAAAAACAAAAGTAAAACAGAAAGAGAATAAACAAAATAAAAGTCAAAAACTAATCACATTATGAAACACAAAGAGACTAAAGTGTTAAAAAGTGCCGTAAAACATGAAATTAACGCCAGTTAGGGGTTTTAAAAGTGTTTTAAAAGAAGAGACAGAGTTTACAACCCTAATTTCCTCAGGCAAGTCATTCCAGTCTCGGTACCCTAACTGCAAAGGTTCCATCACCCTTCTAGACCTGGGGGCAGGATAGTCTAGTGGTCAGGGTGTTGGACTCCCAGCCGTAAGGTCGTGGGTTCAAGCCCCAGAGTCGGCTTACCTGTAAGCATCCTTGAGCAAGATGCCTAACCCCTACCTGCTCGATGTAATAGAACCATATAATTGTAAGTCACTTTGGATAAAAGTGTCAGCTAAATGATCAAATTGTAGACCTAGGAACAACCAGGAATATAATATAAATAACATGGGGCCAGGCCTCTCTGGGCTTTGTAAGTAATCAGTAGTACCTAGAAATTGATTCTAAAAGGCCAGTGTAAGGAAGCCAGGACCAGTGTGATGTGATCATGTTTCTTAGTCTGAGTCAAAATCCTGGCAGCAGAGTTTTAGATGAGCTTGAGAAGGGAAAGGGATTTTTTATTCTACATTATCACACACACACACACACACACACACACACACACACAAACAAACAAAACAGTCCTCCCCCTAGGACTTGGGTCGGGGAACTGGAGAGAAACTGAGCGGGGCTTGGCCCGCGGCCAGTGGTCTCCCGCAGGATACCGGAGCTCTGCAGCTAAAGGAGGGCGCTGATGGAGACACAACACCAGCTCCTTGGTGTCGCAATCAGCGAAACATTGACACAGTGCCGGCATTCGCCACGGCGCTCTGGAACACAGAGACTGCAAGCTCCTCAGATTGTGCAGCTTGAGTCTGTGGGCCAAGGATTCTGCACATCTCTAGAAGGATGCCGTCTAAACCAGCTCTCTGAAGAAAAGAGGAAGAAAATAGCATCCTCCGGTTTGCTTAGTGAAAGTACACAAGTTAATTGAATAGGGTGAATTCTACGCATGAACACGAGCTTTTCCGAAAGGTAGTTCCTCTGAAACCCAGTTACTGCAGTTATGTGTGTTTTGAGTGTTGGATTAGGAGCAAGACAGTCCTAATAGATTTAGTGCTTCTCGCGCCATGCTTTCCAGGCACCGCCAGTGTGAGGTCCATCAGCTTTATTGGACGCTACTTGGGAAGGGCGTGAGAGGTTCAGATGATCGGGAGATTAATTTTTGACCTAATTCCTCCAGTTGGAAAGGCGGTCTGGCTCTCTACAGGCCCAGATGGCCCCGCTGATACAGAATACTCCCTGTCAAAAATCCTGCTGTGGCTTGGAAATTTATACAGACACCTTAGGTGACCCGAGGGGTTAAAATGTGACCTTGGTAAGGGGACGCGGTGAACAACCGCTGCTGAGAATGTCGAGCAAAATAGGGCTGTGGAATTACCGCGACAACGTATTTAGGTTCAAACTCTAACCGCTAAGGAAAGATTTTGATCCAATTTGGTTAAAAAGGTCATAGATTCATCGCTGCTGCCCTAAAATCAGCCATAACAAAGTGCTCAAGGTAGAAAGACTGAGCTGTCAGGTCATGGACCAGCATGGACCAGTGTGTGAATACAGGCCTCCAGTGGACAGCTGTGGCCTGTCGGTGGGTTGGCCCTGACACAAGAGGGTGGGGAGCATAAAGGGGCCAGTTTCTACTACATTAGCACTGTCTGCATCCATCTGTCAGTCAGTCAGCCTGAGCAGAGGTGAAGGGGATTTAAGAAAAGAAAAGGAAAGAAAAGGAAAGACGAACATACGGTATATAAATACAGTGGAAGAATTTCAGTCTATGCCTAATATTTTATGACAAAGTTAAAATCACAAGTGTGCCATCAAGATTTGATGGCACACTGCATAAATCTCCGGACCAACATCGCTCACCACTCTCAACAGGGTCTAATGCTATTTGAGCTGTCAATCAAGCCATTAGGTTTAATTTGGCCCATTTATCCACGCCTGGGCTCTTGACTGGAGTGCTCCGTCTCGGAATCTGGAATGACGGGTGGCAGTCGCCAGGGCTGCAGGGCAAAAGCAGTGTTCTGACAGAGGCTAAGCGCAGCCTGCATGTGTATTGTTGAGTGATGGCCGTGTGTCAACGATCGGGGGCCCTCACACCGGCGGGAATCGGGGCTCCCTCCGACACACTCGAGCAGCGCACCCTTCTGAGATAACACTATCTGCGCCATCTAAATCCTCTCCCGAGTGTTCGACATTCACACGCTAGTGCAACCTTGCTAGCTGCGAGCCGTGTGCCCACTGAAGCGGTGGGCTCTCCGGAACTAGCAGGGCCACTAGGAACGGCACGAGTGAGTTGTCACTGACTCCGTAAGCCGCCGTGGCTCCTTTGTGAGCAGCTGTGGAGGGAAATAGAGCGGGCAGGCTCCAGTCAGCCAACCGCAAAACAGATCTACAGTAAATGAGCCAGTGGTTTTAGGTGTCACCTTGTGACAGGGAGTGTAAACTCTCCACCAACGAGAGACCATACTAGATGCGAACTGACAGCAAGGAGGACTTTCTCGAGGAAATAGAAACGTTTACAGACCTCTCTTAACGTTTACAGACCTCTAATAATCTGTGGCCTATGTCGTAATCTAAACTAGCAGACTCAATAATGAATACCTAGGCAGCGATTACTGCGCTCAACAGGGCAGAAGGGAGACATCGGAAGGGGCTCAAAAGACTGCCAAACAGTCCAGCTTGGTACACATTTACCCCGCTGATGTGTCCTTGAGCAAAACACTGAATCCCTGCCAGTTCCAGTGGCATTAACCTGTAGCTGACTCTGCTGGTGAGGTGGGGGCATGTGAAAGGACACAGTTCTCCTTTAAGAGTCAATAGAGGATCATAAACCTAATTTCTACCGAGAAGACAATATCAGAAACTACAGTTTTCAGACCGATTTGTTATAATCTCTTCTAAAAATCATCAATACACAACTTGTGTCTGATTCCTCTATTAATTTCTGCAATTTCCTGCCACCTTCTGGTGGCTATCAGTAACTGTTTCATTGTTTTAACAAGCCAATAAAATCGGTGATCCACTTGGTGGATGTTATTGGTTTTTGGTGGAATTAATGATAGCTAATAAAGATTGGTCAATTTATCCACAAACTTAACAAAGGGGAGCGGGATGGAATTAAGTGTATTCAAAGGTGTCCTCAACTCCATACCAGGCCCAAGGCTCTTGAATATACAGCAGATGACATTTGATGGCTACACTCACCGGACTCTCCCTCACGGTCCGGGGAGGGGCCCAACACGGCCCACCACGGACGATACTTCAGCAGACCTCGAATCACCTCGTCCTCGTACAAGTCAAGGCTGAAATAACAAGTCCATGGTGAGTGGAGCGGGGGAGGGGTGAAGAGCTTAAGTCAGAGGTCATCCTGGAGGAACATACAGGTAGTGGTCATGACAGAAGATGCTGGTCTCAGCTATAAGCCGAGCCTCTTTCCTCTCTGCCGCTGTGGTTCCTTCTGGGTTCTTGAGGTCAATGACATCACTCAGTTCCTCCTGTCAGAATGGGACAAAGCATGTGAAATCCTGTAGGGTCTCATTATCCATTACACTGTGAAGGCGAGAGTGCCGTTTTGCTACTGTGTATTGCTGCTATGAACCACCGGTTGAGGTGATGCATAATGATTCAGCTCATAGTTTATACAGTATGATGTAGTGTCAGTCTAGGGTGCGATATTCACAGGAAAAGTATCAGTGGTGAGTGTTAAACCTGGTGTAGGTGTGATTTGAGAGTTGCAACGAGAGCTAGCTAAAAAAAAAAAATAATGAACGAGAGTAAGATTTTAAAAATCAACAACCCAAAAACCCACCCCCTCCTCTTCCTCTGCTCCTGCCCTCTGGAGCCCGTTGGTCTGCCATTGCGAAGCGCCATTGACAAACCTGTTGTAGTTGTGTGCGCCCATTCATGTGATTGACAGGCAAGGTAGATTCGCCAGACCAATCAGAGAAAAGAGGGCCTGATTGGTCAGAATTCTTTTAGTCAGCGTCAAAACTCTAAATCGACTTATACAGCTTCCAGATTGTGGCCTTGTAATGCTCAGCTCCCATTACTGTGAAACGTCTGTACCTAGTGAGGTAGAACCATCTTAAGACCTCACCTGCAACCTGGCAAACACACCGGACCTCTGATTGCCGAAGCCGTACTTTTGCTGCGACCCCAGCTCTTCCTCGGAGCTCTCCGTGTACACCTCCTGGTCAACCTGCCAGTCAAAGTCCTCTTCATCCTCGTCTTCTTCTGCACTGCCACCACATGCTTCTGTAATATTGGAGCTGATTATTAACATAGAACAGTGGTTTTTAGTGAAGTATTTAAAATGTTTTAAAAAACACTATCTAACCCTATCTGCTATCTACTAAAATGGCTGAATCTCTTCACTCACCCATGCCAATATCTTCCACCAGTGGTTTTGCTGATCGGGAGCCTTTTGGAGCAAGAAGACTGGTCAGCATCTGAAGGCCTTCAAAGTGCTCTCCAGCAGTCTCCTTGGGCACTCGGAGGATAAACACACCTTGACCATGAAGGACATTGAGAGACATTGAGTTTCCCGTTACTTCAGCCAGTATCTCCAATGTTGTGAGGAACTAGTTGACAACTATGGAACGCAGGTCAACATACTGAAGGGAGTGTCTCTAAAAATAGCAATAGAAATATATACTCACCAACAAATAAGCAAAAATCCCTATCACTACTTCACTATAAAGCTTTCTATACGAAGTTGCTTTGCCTTGCTTTATAAAAACTTATTTAAAATGGCATTACAGTTCAACTACATCTCAATGCTTACATGCCACATGAACAACTTTATAGTGTTCTTAAGACCTCATAACATTTTTATTGCAGATGAGTATCAAAGCTTATAAATGAAAGATGGGCAATTTTCTGGCTGTGGGCGTTTAATGAGGCTGAAGAGCCCAAAAGAAAAAAACTAATGATTGCCAATTATAAATCTAAACAAGGACACTCACTAGTAGAGCATTATTCGCATATGTTTGCGACTTATTTAGACAGTGTTTGTTAAGTGTTAAGCAGGGATGTGCTGACATAGGGGCATACGGCAGATGTCTTCATAAATTCAACTTCATTAGAAAAATATTAGTTTAAACAGCAAGTCACAGATTCCCAATGGTGACTGCAAGCAGAAATTATAGACTTCCAAACATCATGCCAATAGTCATTATCGTTTCATTTGATAATGATAGATCTCATGATAATGCCTTTTAGATTAATTTAAAAGGCATTAAATGGAGTCCTCCAGTTGTGAGTTTTTATTCTAGCGAAAGGTGGAAAATGAGAGAGGGTGGATGTAGTAAGGTGATACAAGTATTGTATGTATGAAACCCAACAATTACTCTCAGGGGAAATCAAATGTAGCTTGAGGCAAATCAATGCAAATAATTTAACTAAAGGTTGTTTGTCACTGCAAATCAGAGGCGTCCAAACTAGCCTGCAGGTTGTAATCAATATGACAGATATCAGAATTGTCTCCAATGGCTCTTTAATGGAATATTATAACATCATCAGTAGGATCGTTCACTGTGACTGGTTGATTGACTGGAGTGCAATCTAAGAGCACCCCGGGGACCAATCGCTGATCGCTACTAGGCCCATGTCGACATCCAGCCACTTATCTTTCTCTCCGTCACACACACTACATAATAATAATCATTACAATTGTCTTTGTGCAATACCTTAATGTACAATACATTGATGTATACTGTATGTTATGGTAACCAATAACATGTACATTAATGTATGCATACATATCCATATTTGTTTTATATATATATATATATATATATATATAATTCATAGCATGTATAGTGGGCATACCCATACTCGCATTGTAGAGAAAACAATATACTGACACCAATTACTTGGCAATTCTAAATTCGGATACTTTAGTAAAAAGTACTTTAGTTTAGCAGCTTTACATAGTATACTTCAGATTGTAATATATTTTGACACTGTGTGTAAAGATTTGTTATTTCTTGTTTGTCAGTCTGTGTGTGTGTTTAGTGCAATGCACCAACCAAATGCCTTGTGTGTGTAAATAAATCCTCACTATAAATTAGAATGTCATTTAGCGGACGCTTTTATCTAAAGCAACGGACGGTGAGCGTAGTTACAGTTGTTAGGGAGCAGGTTAGGCATCTTGCTCAGAACTGGGCATGTCGGGTATCGAACATGCAACCTTTGAAGTAGAATTGAATAAATAAGATTCTGATTCAGGTTGTTGGATTAAATGATCCGTAACAATGTGTTTCACTTTCTAATTTTTTCTCTCTCTCTCTCTCTCTCTCTCTCTCTCTCTCTCTCTCTATATATATATATATATATAAATAAAATACTTTATGATGGCCAAAGTATTTGTCATGTTGCCTACCTTTATCAACATCAAATGTGGCCTTCTCTCTCCCATCCTCTACAATCTTTCCAGGAAGGGTCAATCTGAGAAGAACAGTAACAGGTATAACCACAGACAGCTGTAACTGAAGAAGAGGATCTCCCACACCTTACCAAACTCACCTGAGGAAGTACGGTTTGGCGTAGAACTTTAAATCAGTCCCATCGATGTAGAGGTCAAACTCTGACGTTCTGGTGTAGGGCACCCGGGCGCTGAGGATCAGGAAGTCAGGATCTTGGCTCAGGTCGAATGCCGGAGTAATCATGACGGACACCCAATTTCTGACTGATCTACAGGAGAGGTCACCAGTTAAGTGCTTTCAATGCCCCAGAGTGTTTCATTCCCGACAGTCACTAAACCAATTGAGTTCAAACCACTAGGTGCTGAAAACATGCATAGTTTGGACCTCGACAGCACAGGACAGTGGCACCTGACATAAAGACAAAAGTATAGTACCAAACGCGTGGCCTGGCTCTTCAAACCTTTGCGGATCAATCAACTCACGATTACAGTATTACAGGGACACCCCACTAGTGCCCACTGGGGCGTTCCTGTCATGTATTAATCGTGACTATGCACTGAAAACAGCTAGCTAAACAGCACCACCTTATGGATGATTTGGTTTACTGTTGTGTGTGTATAATCGCATGTTTGGAACACCAGAAGCACACGTGCCTGAAAGAGTGGAGAAGTGCAAACAACGGTTTACTGTACTATAAAAACACACATACTTGGAAACATGAGCAGCTACTATTAACCCAAGTACATTAATCCAACAGGTTTCAAATTATTAATGTAATGTGGCTGAGTTGTGACCATGTAGCTTGTTAGCTTTGCTAGCTTGTATGTTTTGCCAACTAGCATAGGATAAATTCCAACACTCCAGTCTTAAATCCACTGTCTGAGAAATGCAGTCACAGAAACGTAATGCGGAAAACGTAATTACCTATAAAAAGTATTTACTGAAGAGTAGCCTACTACAGTGGGAATTCGCACACACGTCGCTAGTATGGCTTCGGAGTATCGTCCATGTTTTACCGTAATATAGGGTACACGGGAACCAAACTGGGTCTGCAGCAGAAATGTTGGGCTGCAAGAAAGGCGCTCATGTTTATTGAATTAAGTCCGCACGCTGATTTAATGACAAACCATAGAGTTAATGTGGTAGTCGAAATTCCTAACGAGATAACAGAATATTGTTAAAGAATATGGATCTTTGCATACACATTAATACACAGTGTACAAATGATTGATCCTAGTGTTTTAGTATAATCCACCAGTAACCTGCATGTATTATTTTACTAAATGGATATGCAACAACCATAGACTGTATAAATAAACAACAACAACACAATCAAATGCAACATATTACTAAAATATATTTTTTAAATTTAACAATGTTTTAAAATTTAGATTTTTGTTCAGCAGACCAAAATACACTGGTCTGCAAGTACCGTATACTTGCTGAATTACGGGCAAGTCACCAAGCCACTCCTCCAAAGTAATCTTTCATGGATGTGCAAGGCTCCTCTTGGCTCTATCATCTGCAACGATTGCAGTCGAGGAGTGGTAACAAAATGTCAACGCTAGCTGGTATTCACATTTCGCAGCCATGAGAGGTCATTTGTTTGCAACAATAAGCAACCAGACTCGGTTTCACAATGCGTATTCATAGCAAAATATTTGTGATCGCTGTGTGTTTCGGAGTTTTTCTACTTTTGTACTTTTTTGGTGGGAATTCTACAGACGATCCGCTCTTGAAACAAGTTCAGAAGGGGAACTCTTCTCCATCGCCTTTGCAGTCTGGACATAATGTTGCATCAAAGTTTGCAAAAAGACCTCACGAGGGAATTCCAATTCGAGCAGAAGAGACACCCAAGGAGCGAAAGAAAGCCAACACAATCAATAAAGGGGTTAACGTGAATACAAAGAGGTGAGCTTTTTTAGCACCATCATTTTCAGTGTAACGAGATTTTTCCCCTAGTCTCTGTTTCCATTTTGATGCCAGAATTAAAGTGTTATGTGCAGTAGTTGAGCTGTATCGATTCAATCTGGACATTTAGAGTAATGGAGTAAATATTATCATATATTTTTGCTCAAGGACATTATCATTACAAAGCCTTAACCGGTCTAGGGATGCCATTAGCCTTTGAATTTATCTTTAATTAATTCGGGGTCGACAAATCATGCTATTGCCGTCATTGGCTAGACTCATCTTATTTCATGAATACAATGTCCGTACACAACATGATTAATCCTCGCCTGATAAATAATAAATGTGTACATCACTGTTTGGATATTGGCCTTTCTAATAAATCAAATTAAAAGGGTAAAGGTCACCTTGAAATCTAAATTCATAATCATTTGTACCACAAAATTACTTACGTTTTTTCATATCCAATAATCTATTGCAATGCAGATGAAATAATATCAGATTCAGAAGAATTATAAAAAATGTAAGCCCCCATATGGACACAGTCATTTGTCCAAATCTGGCTTGTCACAGACTCCTCTGATGTGACAGACTTGTCACAACAGACGTGATTATCCTCCTGTCAATACACCAGAGAGAGAGAGGCAGGAAAGACTTGTGCTCTTGGCAATTTAAATTTTTTTTTTATCACCACCTTCAAGCAGGGTTTAGCAGACAATTGTAAGAGTTGGACATTTGCTATTTACAGTCAAGAGTGAAAGCATTTTATTATGTCTTTCAGCCTTCTAATTTGAGCGCCATTACATCCTTTGTTTCCTTCTGTGTTCGAAAGCCACCGCTAACCATTAGCCAGAATGTGGTTGTGAAAGCATTTGATTTGCCAGCAGGGAATGTATTTTCTTTCACTGCCTGCTTGGAGGTTGGATACACTGTTTAGTAGATAAAAGCTATCAAGGCATTGCGTTTTTGAAGACCTTATTCTCCCCTGAAAACACCACTGGCCAGCATGCGTGCTCTGTGCTGATAAGGAAGATGGGGTTGAGAGGTTAGTAGTGAGCGTGAACGACTATAACGGGTTTGGCAAATATACAGGAATGAGCCCTCTGATTAGGTAAATGCTGTGTATTTCTGCCTGTAGACCCCTAAGATTTCCTGCGGGTTGAAATGGAACCCCCCCCCCCCCCTTTTTTGTGTGTTTCCTATTCAGGTGGTTCTTTAACATTGGAATATAAGAACTGGGGACATCTTGAAATATACAGTTTAACTGTAAGTAAATTCTCAGCAAAACCTCACCAAATTTAAAAACCATTGAATTACTGCAACGAATTCAGTCTATAACAACTAAGAAACAAGACCAAATCAGAATCATTCACTTCCTTTTTGACGATGAAATTATCCATTTGGGGGAAATAAGTCAACTACTCACTCTCAAAGAGTGTGTCGCATAGTTTTTACACCGTTTTATGCTCTGAGCAGTGGACTGATTTTCTGTCCTGCTCATTTAATAGACAAACATCCCTGTTATTTCTAATCATATCATTTCCTCTCGACACATCACACAACTTCCTGTGGCAAAAAATCCAGAGAAGAGCTCCAGCTGTCCCGTATCCCGTACCTGTGTTGTACTGTGTCAGACTAAATGAATGCTTTAGTTCTGTGGATTAGATTAGCATCAACCTGTTTTTAAGGCCAACTCTTTGCTGAGCTTATATAAAGTCAAGCAGCCCTCTTCGAGGTAAAAAACAAAACTGTCTTGCAGGATGATATAAAAATATCATCCTTCCTGACTCGATACTCGCATGGTGAGCTTTGAAAATGTCCCTGCTTGCATTCATATCCAGATGCAGTTGGAGAGATGGTGTGGGCCTCATCAGTGGCAGTTATATCTGTTCATGTTAGATAGCCTAACTTACTTAAAACAGGAGGCCCGATTGTGAATGAGTTGGAAGAAGCCCAGGCATTAAAAAAACAATGACAATTACATTGTTATCCTATTATCTTGTAGCTTTGTCTTTACTGGTGGTTTTGAAGCAAATAAATCGAACAAAAATCACTTTTGTTCGTCTTCTGTGTGTGCTATTTGACTGGTTTCAGATGTGAAGAATAATGCAAAATAATGCTACATCAAAATGAAAAGAACTAAGCTACACCTTATTTTTTAAATTAATTTAACTTTCACAATGCGCACCATCATTACACAGGTAGAAATGCCATGGAAAATGGCCTTGGCACTTCTAAAGAGTCGGCCTTTTTAAAAGCGTTACAGATGGATTTCTCAGCACCTTCTCATTCATCCTAGTTTGTGTTTCATCACTGTTCCTCAGCCATGCAGAAAACCAAGTGTATCGTTCATAGGCCGCCTCACAGCCCAAATGTCAACCTTCACTCTTCCCTTCTGCCGATTCTTGCTTGATGCCTTGCTTCCTTCTAAGCCCAGAGGAGTTTACTTTATTTCAGTTGCACGCTGCTGTTGTTAAAGCATACAATTTCCACTCCACATAAGGCCAATAAACACTGATGCAGTTACGGTTTCTTTTTTTTTTTTGGACTGTTTGACTGTTTCTTGGCAGCCTTCTTTCCCAAGGGCATGCGAACAATTACGTTGAATACTTTGCTTTAAAACCAGGCCCCCCAGGCAGTGTGTGTAGACTTGGACTAACATTTGGGCTCCCCATTGTACAAATGTTGTCCTTTTAAATATAATAATATAATGGGATATATTTTAATTCTATGCCAGTAATTCAATGCAGAGGGCGAATTTTTTTTTAAATCAGATAAAGGAACTCCTTTGAACCTGGAAGAACAAAGCCCTGTGGGAAACAGAACTACGGAATAGGAGAAGCAGTGTTGGAGGTGGGGGGTGGAAAGTATTGAACACTCTAGGCATGCAGAGCTGCCGTTGAGGGAAATATTGTCTGTGCACCACGGCAGCCTGTCAGAGTGAGAGAGAGAGAGAGAGGTGATGCGCTGGTGTCTGGAATGCTCCCCGAGCACATCTTCATATTTCTGCAACCACAGAGGAACTGCTGTTGTCAACTTGTTTGCCAAGTGCTCGGGCTTTTACTGTTCAATAGTGACCAAGCGACAGTTAATGAATAACGGCTAATTACTTCTGTGCACTGAGATTTCCATCCCCTTCCTCCCCTTACGTCCCTTTACAGTAAACATAGGAGCAATGGAGGGCGGCCTGTTTTGCCGAGGCGTGCCCGTGCTGAGGAAGTCATGCACCTGGCTGTGGTAGCCTGTGGGAACCGGCTAGATGAGACTCTCACCATGGCCAAATCTGCCCTCCTGTTCAGTATCAAGAAGATCAAGTTTCACATTTTTGCTGAAGATCCCTTGGCCTCACAGTTTGAAGAAGGGGTAAGTCACCTTAATCCGGATATTTACCCTTCGGTGTTTCACAGAGTGCATCGCAAACACCGTTTGCCGGCAATAATCTCACTGGATCACATCTTTCCCCTGTATATAATTTATCAGCGGATGTTATTTTGAAAGGCTCTTACTCTTGCTTTTAATGTAGGACTTGTTTTAACGCTCGCTCTGTAATAGATGACATCAAGATCAGCCGTTTTAACGGTGCCTATCTGACTCGTTCTAATGTAGAACAGGCATCTGAAGGTTTTATCTCAAGGTTAGGGCTTAAATTATATCGCCAAGACATTCTGCTGTACTGTAGAAAATATAAGTCACCTTGGCGAGGCACCCAGTAAGACTTTGATTAGTTCCATTCATGTTGTAATTAGCCTCAGTCTATTCATTGTTGCCTTTAATTAGTAGCTACGTGAGCTACGTTTTAAATCGGACACCTAAATCTGTACGCTTGCCTTTGTGTGCAGTGTATAACTACATGGAGAAAACTGAACACTTGGGAAGTTTGTACTTCTGAGCCTTCATGTAATACCACATTCTGGATATACAGTATGTAGTTAGACCTTTGTCCTGTGGCAGGTGTGTGCATGTGTTTGTGCACAATCTGGCATCTTTCTTGTCCACACCATGTGGGCACAAATGTTGCCAAGTGCTTGCTTGGTTTAACTGGCTTTGGTGCCAAATGTTTAAACTAAATTGCTGAAATTGTAGAGTGCAATAAGAACTAACGAGGCAGAAAATCCACCCTACACTGGATAAAACTACAAAGCATGCCTTTAAATTGTCTGTCCCCTGTCTAGTTTCACTGTCAAATCGCGTTCCGTGTGGATCACCACAGCACCGCCAGACATAACTTTTTTTAAAATATCTCTTTACAAGCCACTCTGTTGGCCAAACTTAAAGCTAACTTTGAAAGAAGGATATTATCTGTCTGAATAATTATTGTTTTTGCTTGTTGTGTCCGTGCCTCCTCCACTATTTTTCTTTGGCTCAACCAAGTGTCAGAGGAATGCATGAAAGTGGAATGTAAATGGAAGGCAAAATTCCATGCATGTCTTTCACACATTTTAAAAGCCAGTTTATGGTAAAGGAGCCCCTCCAGATATTTGGGGATTTTAGAGACATTTGTTGTCAAGTGGCCTTGGAGGTCTCTCTGAATCGTGACTGACACAGAGGGCACTGTTATGCCCCTTCAATCTTGTTATATCCATATTTCTGAAAGAGGCACACAAATACTGTACTTCACTGTCATAGCACTTTCACCTTTACTTTCAGCACACATTCATACAGCCACTTAGCCGAGCTTATTTAAACCTCAAAAAAAGATTCCTACAAACTGTTTTTTACGCTATGATAGTTCTCTTTCTTTCTCTTTTTTTTTTTTTTTTGGCATAACCTTTAGAACCGGCCCTAAGGGCTCTACAGTTATTCCTTTAGCTAACAGACTGTGTTGTATCTTCTAACACTTAGCTGAAGCAGTGGCCTCCCACCATCTCAGCCAAGTTTCAGTACAGCATCTATCCAATCACTTTCTCCGTGGGAAACGCCGACGAATGGAAGAAGCTGTTTAAGCCCTGTGCTGCTCAGAGACTCTTCCTCCCTGTAAGGTTGCAGCGCTCCTCTTTATCATGCTCACTTTTATCCTGTATATTTACTGTAGTGTATTTGGTACTGTAGTAAATATCACTTATGTCCTCTCATTTTTCTGCTGTCTTGGCCATTAAAATGTATACATTATTGTTGCTTTCTCCATGTTCATCGATCGCCGTGGATTTACTGCTACTGCTGTTTAGCATTTCTTTTGTTGTGAATGTATGATTAGGATTAATTACGTTGGTGGGGTTATTAATGGCTTTGGCTAGATGCTGTGACATCTATTCAACAAAAAAGTATTTTCATTATGCAAGGCTTAGTCCATCTAATGATTTTCTTTTTTCGCCCTGCTACACTTTGAACTTGTGAAAACCGGCATTTTTATTTTCCTACAAAAACATTGATATATAATATTAATACTGTAATCAAATCTCAAATTGAGTTGCTATATTATTTGAAAACACTGTATCGATGAAAGGAGAATAATGCCAAAATGTAGATCTTTACACAAGTTCGCATGCTCATTCCAAGAACAAAGGGATGCAATTGGTGATCATTTAAGTTATTATGTTTCTAGGTCATTCTGAAGGATGTGGACTCCTTGCTATATGTGGACACTGATGTGTTGTTCCTGCGGCCCATGGATGATATTTGGGCTTTCCTTAAGTCCTTCAACAGCAGTCAGCTGGCAGCCATGGCTCCAGAGCATGAGGTCCCCAAGATAGGCTGGTACAGCCGCTTCGCACGTCACCCGTTCTACGGAGTGACTGGAGTCAATTCTGGCGTCATGTTAATGAACCTCACGAGGATCCGTGGTACACTTTTTAAAGTAAGGCACGCATGTGGAATTACCTTCTTTCTTTTTTTTTTCTTCTTCTCTCAAGCGAAATTCATAAAAATGTAATATTTACATTTCAGAAACAGTTATTTGTCCCATCCCCATTTCACCCAGTTGCATTAGTCTAGTCTGTATAATTTTTTATCATGAGGGTTGCAGGAGATTTTTTTTTCTCTCTGGCTTTGAGCCTGAGTGACTCTTTCAAAGGGCTGAGTGCTCTTACTGGAGCTGTGATTAAAGCTTTCTGATTGCTAAGCTAGCATCACAGAAGGCAGCCCTCAGAAGTTAGAACTCAATTTGCCTGCTCTCCAGTACCCAATACCAGAGCAAATTGCATTTAGGGGCTGAAATGTAAATGCACTATCCTTTGATGTGTTTGTATTTATTTTTTTGTAGGGTTGTTGAGTGTAAATGTCCTTTTTTTGGTGTTTCAGAACAGTATGATCCCTAGCGGCCTGTCGTGGGAGAACCTGTTACATCCTCTCTACCAGAAGTATAAGAACCACATCACCTGGGGAGACCAGGATCTACTCAACATTATCTTCCACTATAACCCAGGTACACACCCTGTCATCAGCGACAGGAACTCAATAAATCAATATCAACCAATGAATGAACACACTACCCTAAATCCATGTGTTAATGGATTGGACACTTTGAGTAGCCTGGTTAAAACCAACCAGATTTTGTGAGCTCCACTTCTACAATTTGCTTCACTTTGCACATCGGTCTGGGAACTCCAAGTTGAAAAGCGTTAGACTAGTTCAGCAATTAGGTTCCTGTGTTCGGAAAATTGTGATCCAATCACCTGCTAATCATTTTATTGACAGCTAATTGGCACCGCTTTGAGTACAATAAGTTAATTTTTTGTATCATCAGAAGACCAGTATGGTGCCACAGTCTACTGTATGAATCTCTATGAATCTGCCACGAGGCTGTGGCTGTGGGCATAGTCTTCAGATCGGTATTAAGTGCTTAGAGCACTTGGCAGATTTGTCAGCGCCATTATTTGCTGTTTGTGTGTTTGTGCTTCGCTGTGTATGTGTATTTGAACTCCTCACCTCCTTCAACGCATTCGGTCCAAACATATGATCGCTTCCTGTTTAAGGTTAAAAAATGTATTTGATGGACTTGCATCAAGATGGTACCATACCATTTTGAGGTTTTTTGCTAATTGGCATGATCACATTGGTGGTAAATGCAATTTTTATTTTACTGTTATTTTATTTGAATTATGTTATTATTGTGATATGCCAAAATAAAACACTTGTACGCTAGGGCTGGGTATTGGCAAGGACCTCACGATACGATACATATCACGATACAAGGGTCACGATGCGATTATATCACGA